>JAWQUT010001328.1:0-19751 GCA_033807755.1 Ellobium chinense | reverse complement strand
CCACCGCCTCAAAACTCTCTCCCCAAACTTTTTGTCTAGACTAGTCTAGAAGTAGAAGTTTTGTAGAAGATCAGCTTTATCGGTACTTTGAAAAATATAGTATCTATAGTTTCCTTTGATCAGCACTGAACTTGACAAATTTTAATGCTAGACGCTAACAATGGGATTTTATGGCACGTCTACTACTACGAGACATGTCTAGCCACTTTCCATTAGACAATTTGAATGTTAGTCTCATTTTTAAGCACTCATCCTCGCTCACTTGCACTTGATACGCCGTACTTTTCTCAGAGACAACGTTGATCTCTCTCCACTCATCTCTCTCAATCACATGATTCTTAGAACCAACAAGAAGTTTTGATCACTGAAAAATGCCGTTCAGACAACACCACCATTTGTAAACACGGTACGGGTGCGAAAGGAAAGCCACGGCGAGGCAGGCAATGCGACGCCTACCCCTTGGTCTATAACAGGGGCTATTACGCAGTGAGATGTAATGTTACTGTTGTTACTGATATGGAATTGAGGGAGATAAATTGAGGTTTTCAGTAATGCTAAATTAAATTTACAGATAGGCCGAGCTGTCATTGAGTAATTGGTGTGTAAAGTTGGGTAACTTGGTCCGCGTGTCAAGTTCGCCGGTCTAGCGTATGCGCTAGGTACTCCCTCTATACATAGACTAATCATATCGACAGGGATTCCACTGATATATGTGGTTGTTTTTTTTTTGTTTTTTTGTTTGTAGTTCGAACAATAAACAACAGTTCTGGGTCGAAATCGTCATCTTCTTCGGATAAAAACTGTATCGCCGCCACCTTGCGCCTGCAAGGCTGTGACTAGCCTGTGACCCCCTGACGTCAAACCTAAGGGCAGGCACTATCATACCTCAGAGGCTGAGCTCGATGACGCTACTATCCCGGTCATTTAAGCGGGGTTGACCTTTAATTTACTAAACTAACTGAACCAAAGATTTCCTTTTCCGTCTGCTACTATGCTTTGCCGAGATGCACATTCTGCAACTGACTCTGATAAGAGACTGTTGCCCTGGTTGGAAAAGAATAATTTGCCTTTGATGGTTAAAGCACTCGTATCAGAGACACTTCTAACACTGGGCTACGCTTGTTTGGTCAACGCAGGCAGTCCCTCGGAGATTCTAAGCAACGAAAGTATGAGTCTCTAAGCAAGCCATGTGATTGCGACTGATGCAGAAGAGCAAGAAAAAAGTGCTCTGGCTTGTGATCAGTGTCTGCAATCTTATATTTTTGCCTAATTTATTAGCATCGTTGATTTCTTTTTCCACATCCTCCTCTGACCAAAGGTCGTTGATAAGAAGTTCCACTAGCAAATTTGAAATATTAGATAGTGGTCGTCATTTTGACGACCTCCCACTTCCGATTGATCGCAAAAGATTCAATATTTCTGATTAACGTTTAAAAGCTCACCTCACTTTCCGGCCGCAGCTATCGCGTAGGGGCGAAAAAAGTACCGCTGGTGTAATGAAACAGAGTATTAGAAAATTAATCAGTCGTCAGCAGGAAATGAATTGAAAAAATAGTCGAAATATTGGAGGAAAAATTCCATTACTGGTATTGTGAATACTGTGGACGGCCATAGAAATGTAAGATGTTTTTGGAGGAGGAGGGGAGGTGGGGGACAATAAATGCACTGAGAAAACTGGTGACCCAAAACTTCAGGAAAAAACATTTCTCTCAGGTCCATCAATCACTATGCCATTTTAGTGAACAATATATTTCAATAATTAATCCGTTGAGGAAGAGATAAAAAAACTCACTTAACACCTATCTTGAAATTTAGCGATTATCTGCGATATAACTGTCAGCCAGCCTAAGGGTAGAATTAATGTCATAACCTCCGCCCTGCATGGGGCTCAGCCAAATGTGAATATAAGGCAAAGATTTTCAGAGTGTGGACACCAGTCGGTTCTCCTCCAGTCCAGGCCGTCCGAACTGTCAACGTCACCATCTCTCCAATCAAGGTAAGTCATCTTAAAATTTTAATCACAAAGTTCTAACTTCATTTACATTTTTTTATTCGACAAATCGCTGCAAATTCTAGACAAATATTCAATTTTATCTTCCATAAGTCAACAGTTCTGGGGAGATATTTATCCCGTATCTCTATATATCACTGTAAATTAAGAACGTTCACCCTTCAAGTCTCAATCTCTCATTGACAGTTATGGCAGAGGTAAGACTTCTCATATCTAACAGTCTCATTCCACATTTGTATAGGTCAATTTTGGGGGTTTTGAGAAATTTAGCGTCCTCAGCCTGTTGGTCAAAGCAAAACAGTGAGGCAGATGTGGTTTAGCTTGTAAAATTGGGATATTAAATTAAAAACAAATTAAAACTCTCTTTAAGATAAAGAAGAGAAATGGAAGATCATCGCAATATAAACACGTCAAATCGTCAAAATAATGATTTAGGCATTTATGGAATGTGCAGTGTCTGGTATTACAATCATATTGCACGTTACAAACTAGACTTGATGTGAGACTTACATCTGATTTTAGTTTGTAAAGTGCAATATGAACGCTACATCAGGAGACAGCATATATGCGCATGTCATTCTCTGGCACAACGGCGCATAAAAGAGTCTGACTGAAAAGCTCTCTCATTAGATGATTTCTCATCACTCATTAATTTGCGTTTCAAAAATGATTACAGGCTTCCCCGTAAGGCCAGGCTACGAATTAAGAGAAAATGGAAATAACCCAAGTTCTACGGAATTTTTAGACGATGGAACACCATCTTCCAGTTCTGTCTCTGGTAGTGTGGTCGACACGTAAAGCCTTTGTCTCTTGGTACAAAAGTCCTGGATTTCAAATCCTGCTAGCAGCAGGGTCCCATCGGTGTTTTAAGTAGATGTTCGAAGGCTTCATTTCGTTAGCGGTCTGACTCGAGTGTCGGGATACGGATGAGGGTCTAAGCCTCATCTCACCTAGTCATTAATAAAATGTGCTGAGAAGGGATGGTAAAATATTAAACACTGATTATTTTCTTTTTTCAGATGAAGCTCAAGATCACCCTCCTTCTTCTTGTTCTTGCCGCAGTGGCAATAAGCGTTGGAGCTCAAGGATATGGGTACGGAGGTTATGGTGGCTACGGCGGCGGCCGCAGAGGATACGGGGGTGACGGAGGCCGTGGGCGTGGATACGGAGGTGGATATGGTGGATACGGAGGCGGATATGGTGGATACGGAGGCGGACGTGGAGGCGGACGTGGACGCGGACGAGGCGGTCACTACGGTTAGCCTACTATTGGGGCTAATAATAGTAAGTGGAAGATAACAGTATGTGTTCTTGTGAATGTGTTTGTAGATATTACCGGCTGACTGTAATCAGGAGCTTAAGTCTGCCGTAAATTAAGAAGTATCCATCCACATTTTATGCACAGAGGTTTAATGATTGGATTTATCGTAAAGGTCTTGATAGCACCAAGCAACAATTATCACTCAAAATGTTTGTGGCAGCGTATTGTTTCTGAAGACACTAAGTTCAATATTTTGAACGGTAGCATTCAAATGAGTGCATAGGGGCCGATTTTAAACAATTTCCGGAATGAGGGCAAATGAAATGCGACAAAGGGGTAGATCCCGGCTGATGACTTGTACATGGGAACACATATGGAATATTTTCTTTTATCCTATGTACTAGCACGTATGCTGCCTCATAGTCTTGCATCTCGCATTTCAGAATTGTAGGCTAAAATTAATGAATCAGGATGAACTAAACAGGATACCGTCAGCGTGATGCTTTAACCACTAAGTCATCAGCACTGTCTCTTTGGCACTTGGCCAGCAGTTTTTGCTACAGTATGCCTGTGCAAACTGTGTGTATCTAGATTGCTGAGCCATTACACAAATGAAAGTTCTGGTAATCTGTCCTGTGAGGAATTCTAACTTCCTTTCACTTCAGTAAAAAGTCTAATCACTGTTTCTCTTAAACTGATATTGTCATCAGTGGCACCAGACAGGACAGAACGCAGCAGTGTGTGGTTTATCTAGAAATAATTAGACGGCATCAGATGACGAGCTCGTGTGCACCAGAACAAGGACGTCGGCGTGACGTAGTCGCGATCGGACCTTCTTTCATATATTTTTCTCTCCGTCTCTATTTTTGTTATCTCTTGGATGTCGACATAAAATCTCGGAAAAGCAGTCTCTAATTTTGGGGCAGTATCTGTGGTTACTTGATAAAACCCTCTTTGGGAATGCATTATTAGCCAGTTTCGGCCATCGTCAACAGAACGGACTCATCAAAAACACAAAAAAAAAAGCGTCGTATCTCTTAATAACGTAGTTCAGACTGGGTGTCGAAACACGGCAATCCGGCGGTAGATCGAGTTGTGGGAATGCATTTGACGCCCAAAGAAGTCCGATTTGAACTTTTCTCTTATTTCCATCGGTTTTAAAATGACGTAGGCTTTCTTTCCCGACTACTAATAAGAATGTTAATGGATTTTCCAAGGGAAAGTTTCTGAATCGATTCAAATTATGCGTGCAGGCCGTGTAGTGTGTCTTACAATAATAGTCATAAATGATATAATAAAGCCTGTCTTCTACAGTGCATACTTAGATATGTGCACCACTATATTTTTGCAGTGAGCTGATTATGTCAAAGTGACATAATTGGCTTTTGTTGTTGTTGTTGTTGTTGTTGTTGTTGTTGTTGATGTTCTTGTTATATTATATTTCGAATACCCACGTTTTGAGGTCGCAGCTTACCTTCTCGACCATTACATTAGGAAAAAATTATATTGTTAAAGAGAGAAGGTGGTAGTTACAGTTTAAGCTACAGGTAGCCCCCTCTCAAGTTGCTTCTAATTTCAGTCTCATATTTTATTCCACAGACTGGTCAGATCCATCACGGCTTTGGCAAGTTGCTGTATTTCGTGACTCCGCCGTCCACTGTCTAATGTACGGATCGCGTTTCTTTCCTGTAGTATTTCAGCTTTTCTGTTCCTCCTCTACAAATAAACAACCTACTTGACTGTGTTGACAACGTTGTTTGTTCTCTTTTCTTTTCCTGTGTAACAGTAATCGAAGCTAGACCTTTCATTGCTCTTGACTCGGGTTTAAGTGCAGCCAGCACTGAGCCCCGTAGAAGGGAGGTGATAATGCAGAGAGCAGTCACGGTTATTCAATATTAAACCGATTACGTCCCTTGCAATATTGCACGAAATAGGTCTTTGACACGTATTGTTTTTTCTTCTGTTGGCCCTATTAACATTTTGTGTTATTCTACATATACCACTGAGATTTGGGGAAATTTCTTCCATGGAGGTTAAAGTCCTTCTTTTGCCCGATCTTTTAACGGGAAGAAAAAGGAGGGATCAACGCCCAAAATTTTTCACAAATGTCTTTTGAAAAAGGTCACCTCAAATTCTGATTTGGTCCCCAATTTTTCATTTGGATGGTTTTGACTGCGTGCGTTTTTTATCTAGAAGGCTCAAATTGTACCTGAAACTTTAAAATTGGATGCTTTATTTAGATCACAGGTCATTTTACACATTTCTACACCCTAACACTGGCTGGCAGGGCCCCCAAAAAGGGGGATTTTATATATTAGCGGATTAATTGGGTTGTACACAAGAGTGATTTGCCTCTCTAATAGGTGTCAGAAACCTTAACCCCTCCCCACATTTAATTGTTCTCTACATATGTTTTGAGTAGTCAGTAGTGATGCATTCTTTAGTATTGAAGTGTCTCTTTCTTGCTTCTTTAATGACAGAGGATGATATTCCTGTGGTGAGGTATATTTGCAGGGGGACACTGAAAATTTTCAATATTCTCACTCACTGAGATGAATTGGATGAGGTATTGATAGCCTTTGTTAGTTCCCTGGAGAAATATGCAACTGACAGCTGTCAAGCACATTCATTTCCCTACAAAATGGTGCCAATGTTGCTGCAATATCTGTCTTAGATCATTCTTATGGCCCGATGTAGAGTTTAATACCTCTCAAAATAACCAATTATCTTGATGACATACCCTATGCTACTCTGAAAACTCCCATGAACCTACAGTTCACCCCTAAAATTTTGCCATGATAGCCTATTTAGAGGGGAACCAGTGGGGAATGGTCAGAGGGAAGTGACCTGGGAGTGATTGGGAGGGAAGGGGAAAAGTGACTCCCCCCCCCCCCCNCCCCCCCTTGGCTGGCCATTGTGTCCATGAGCAGGAGGTTTTTAGTTGACCAAATTTGCAACCCATAATGGTCAAATCCACTTGTAACCACACCTGGAGAAACAAAAGTTTGGTGCATCTGCCCAAAAGAATTTAAAGAAAATGTAGTTTCCTTTGACAATTCCATGTGAGCCCATGGGATGGGCTGAGAAGGGGTGGTGTGGTGNCACAGTAGGCCATTTTAGGGGGGGAGGGGCATTATGCGTTTCGGCTTCATGACGGCTTAGGAGGGTAAAAATGCTATCTAGTAGGTAAAATCACCTGAGAAACGCATTAAAACTAGTCTCAATGTTCTAAACAGAACGGTTTTTGCATAATTTGAACTTATAAAACTTTTCAACTTTACAAATTTGGCTTTTTTCCACCATACGTCTTGAAGTCCACATGTTCTTAACATTTGAAAAAAAATGATAACCTCTGATTTGTTATTATTTTAAACATCTGTATCCAGCTAGATCTAATTAGCATTTTGTTTTAATCATGCGGTGGAAATTAGGTGCAGACCTGTTCCAAAATGGCTGCCCTCAAATGTTAACGACGCAATATTGCAGGTAGTACAATGACTCTCATTACCTGTGCTCAAATTGAAATGCTTATCAATCCTATAAGCCACACAAGAATACCAAGTTGACAGTAAGTGGGCTGATAGATGTTTTCTCCAGTGTCTTTGAGATTAATGATTCTCACAGACCGGCTGTGCAGAATGCAGCCAAACGTTTCTTCTGGAAACGTGAAATCTTAGTTCAAAAGAATTGAAGCCGACTGATGAGAACCGGAATGAGGCGTTCTTTTACGCAGTCGATTCTACCGTGTATGGGTCATCATCAAGGTGTATAACAGCAAGTACAAGGTTGACATCGGGAATTTAAAGGATTTCTGCCTCAAAACGTACGAACTTATCTTCAACAACGCTAAGACGCGGTGGATCAATGTCTCACCAACCATGCATGCCTTCCTTGCTCACAGCTGGGAACTCATTGCCAACAATGATGGAAAGGGTCTTTGCGAATTCTCAGAGGATGGCCTGGAAAATAACACCAAGTACCTGCGGTCTTATCAACGCAACCTGGCAGGCAAGGTCAATCAGGAGACCACCATGGAGGACTGCCTCACCTGATTATGGCTTTGTTTCAATCCACTGATTCAAATTGCAGGATCGCCAAAGCCCAAATGCTCTCTCGTGGCACTTCACTGTCTCATGTCCCCAAAAAGAGTCACAAGAAGTGCTCACAGCAATATCTCTAGATGATTACTACCTCTCACATTTGCCACTGGACTAGTGTTTGATCACTAACAACACTTGATCAAATTTACTTGAAAGTCATATTTCTAATTGTTTTAGGTGAAAACTGATGCCTTCAGTGGATTCTTTGAGAAGAATTACTGCAAAATTCAAAGTTTCACTGAAAATGGCTAGTATTTGTCCAAAATATCATAGAATATAAGTAATGGCAGGTTTTTGCTAAATATCGCTACCGATTTCAACTATGAGAGTGGGTTACTTTGCCATCCCATATCTCAGTTATCCGGAACAAACCGAACTAAAACTTTCGGAGTATGTCAAGGACGTGTAACACTTAAGGAAAATGAAATGGTTTGTTATAGAATCTTATAGAATTTTACAATAGGATTATGGATTAGCTACAGCCCACTTCTGTTTCTTGAGCACGTGGTAGATTTGGGGGTATAGGTGGTATTTGGATGTGTCATAAGACTTTTTTCACAGATTTTGTATGTACTAACATCCTCACATTTGCTTTAAGCAATACCATGTTCCATTTTGATTGTAAATAACCTTACATCTTACCTTAACTAAGTGCTGAATAATCATTCCTCAATAACATCCGCCATTGTTCTTGAATGTGAGCGGACAAAACATGCTGTCATTTCTATACCGCTTAAGCTAGAACCTTCAAATAAAGGTTGTTTAAAAATGATATAGTTTTGATAATTACTTCTTTTGAGCGAATTAAAAATATTTGATTTTTGGCCAAACATATGATGGTGGCCCTCTGTGGATGGTGGGGTTGGGGGTGGAAGTAAGGAAGGAAAAGGTAAGGAATGAAATCTGAAATTTAAAAAAAAATTGGCAAATTCGGTGCATTTCTTGCCAACACTGGTTGTATGTATCAGTGGTGGGGGGAGGGAGAGGGGGTGGGAGGAAAACAAGAGAGACAAGGAAAAGAAAGAACGAGAAAAAAAAATAAAAATAAAAAGCTTGTATCATGTAAACTGAGTCTACAGCACGTCGATCTAGATCTAAGTTCCATACAGCCTGGATTTAGGGGGGGGGNGGTGGATGAGAGGGAGAGGGGCTGGGAAGGGTCTCAGAGGGAGAGGAAGTTTAAAAGACTGTCCAGAAAGCCTAGATGACCCGACTCGACCGCAATGATGTAAACGTTGTGTTTCTAAGTCGATACATGCCAGGTACTAGCTGCTGGTTAAGGTTTGTGACACCTATTAGAAGGGCAAATCACTGACTGTGTACAACCCAATTAACCCGCTAATATATAAAATCCCTCTTTTGGGGGGCCCTACCAGCCAGTGTTAGGGTGTACAAATGTGTAAAATGACCTGTAATCTAAATAAAGCATCCAATTTTAAAGTTTCAGGTACAATTTGAGCCTTGTAGATAAAAAAAAATAAAATGTGTAGACCTATGTATTCGCACGCGGTCAAAACCAGCCAAATGAAAAATTGGGGACCAAATCAGAATTTGAGGTGATCTTTTTCAAAAAAAATTTGTGAAAAATTTTGGGCGTTGACCCCCCTTTTTCTTCCCGTTAAAAGATCGGGCAAAAGAAATACTTAAACCTCCATGGAAGAAATTTCCCCAAATCACAGTAGTATATTTAGAATAATGCAAGATGTTAATAGGGCCAAAAGAAGAAAAAACAATAGGTGTCAAAGGCCAACAAAATTTTAATTTCTAGGCCTATTCCTGTGCACACAAATACCCTTGGCAAATACTTCCTTTGTTACCCCTAAATCCTGAAACTCTTCTACTGTAGATCATGAGTTATTTATGGCTATTGATTTGCAGTATGTTTCCATAGAGTATATAAAAGATCTAATAATTTACCTTTAACACAAGCTTTCATTTCACATTATCTTTCACTCGCTTTTCCTCTCTCTCCCTTCTCCTCTCGCCTCCTTCCTCTTACTCTCTTGCATTTCTACTGTTACCTTCCCTGTGGCCCCATTTTCCATTTCAAATACAGGTTAGGAAGCGTTTGTGTATATTTCTGTCCATGTGTGATGTTTCTTTGCGACATCTTTCTGTCGTTGATCAGTTCCTCATTTGTAGTTAAAGAGCCTCTGAAGAGGTCCACTTTCAGGGTAGAAAATTTGAATATAAATATCATCAACAACTTGTTGTACGAAGTGTGTGTTGTTTGTTGTTGTTTTGTTTTTTTTTTGTATACGGATACACAAATACTTAAATTTATTTTATAACACTTCTGCTCTGTATGAATACTTGAAAAATATATTCATGTAGTGTAAAAATGCAGATACATGCAGTCTTTTGAGTGCATTGGCTGGCTGTCTATCTGACAGTTTAACCTTAACAGTGTGAAGGCTCTGGTTAATACAGACACACAACACGGACAAAACCTGCGGTAAAATTTTGATCAAAGTATATATCTCTTCTCTTGCACTTCACTTTTTTTTTATGTAAACTTACTGACATACTTAGCGATTGTGATCTGCCTCCCAGTGGCACCCAATGAGCAACATAAGCTAATGTAATCTAGAGAGAAGACAGAAAACTGCAATATTCCATCTATACACACACAGCCATCATGTTCAGCTAGACCATCACTTCAAGAGGGTGCAAGCCCAAATATCATCAACACGCACCCTGAACTCGTGCCACGAGGTAAAGTGAATCCACAACCTTCAAAATTGCTCTGATCTCGCTGACCTGAGAGAACTTCACCTTCCTACCAACCCAGACGTGCACTACTGCACGTGCACTTTACAGCACCCCTCAGCAACTTATACAAACTTTACCCAGAGACATACATGTAATAATTTCACCGTCTTGCCACAACATTTCATATCATACACATACACAAAACAAAACACACACAAAAAAAATCAGTACTTTTTTTTTTTTTTTGCTCATTGGCGTTGTTAATTTGCTGCAGAATAAATATTCTCACCATATACTTTAGCAAACATTTGCTACTAAAGTTTGATTTCTCGTGCTCAATTATGATTCCAGCTGCGCGGATTAATTATTATTCCATCATGTTATTATTCAGAGGGACCTCGATATTATGAATTCCTTAATAATAAGTATACTTTTATCTATGAACAATGGCATACATTTCATGAAGTTTGACTGCTGTTATAATGATATTCAAGTTGAACAGGGCGTCCTGTGGGTGTTTTTCTGAACTTCGGAAACCTGCCAGCACCAGGGCTAAATATCTTCCATTTGACCCCCTTAACATTTGAGATCCACTAGAAATATTTGGTTCGGGTGACTTCGTTTTCCTATCTGAATAACAAAAAAAGAAAAAAAATCGTCGTATAATTTATGTTATAATCACGAAGATTTACCTAAAAATTGAGATATGTTGCGCTGAATTGTAGTTAAAGATTGAAATATAATGATTAACAGTTTGTTGGGCTTTGCTGCTACTGCTCCTACTGCTCCTCCTCCTCCTCCTCCTCCTCCTCCTGCTCTTGCTGCGCGATTGTGGTCATTATAGATGTTTTTCGTGCTGCCGTTGTTATTGTTGGTGGTGGTGGTCAGAGTTAAAATAGCTTGGATTCGATGAGAGGTAGCATTTCCTTCAGTTATAAATCCGAAGGGAGAATATTGTTGATACACGGGGTAAACAATTTAACGATTAAGGATACTTCGTAAACGTACATCCCAATGTGTTTGTCATTATTTGTGTGTAAAACCATGGTGCGAGGCTTTCATTCATACAAGAAGTCGATTGTATGGGGATTTTCATTGTTCACTGATGTATAAAACCTCAGAGTGGAAAAGAAATGAACGTTTTTAGTGTTATATTCAGAAAACAGGCTGAAGATGACTTCATTTGAAGATGCCTGAGTATACAAATAAAGTCAATGTCGTAAGTCTTAATCATCAGTGCTGATTACCTTGTCCTGATTACTAAGTGCTCTTCAAGTGCTGAAAATAAATACGGATGCACATGTAAGTTGTTACCAAAAAAAAAAAAAATCCCAAACAAACAAATTATTTCATTAAATTGGTAACTATTTTACCTATTTAATGAAACTGATTTCATTACTTTAATATTAGAAGTCAATGATCACATCTAAAGCTCTAGGTATCCAAGCGATGATCCATGGTCATAATGTGGGTTGCCTGGAATAAATTTCATTAAATTGGTAACTATTTTACCAATTTAATGAAACTGATTTCATTACTTTAACATTAGAGGTCAATGATCACATCTAAAGCTCTACGTATCCAAGCGATGATCCATGGTCATAATGTGGGTTGCCTGGAATAAATTTCATTAAATTGGTTACTATTTTACCAATTAAATGAAACTGATTTCATTACTTTAATATTAAAAGTCAATGATCACATCTAAAGCTCTAGGTATCCAAGCGATGATCCATGGTCATAATGTGGGTTGCCCGGAATAAACTGTCACCTGTAAGTCTGTATGCTTGCCCACTTCATTTTCTGAGAGAA
Source organism: Ellobium chinense (assembly GCA_033807755.1). Taxonomy (NCBI): domain Eukaryota; kingdom Metazoa; phylum Mollusca; class Gastropoda; order Ellobiida; family Ellobiidae; genus Ellobium; species Ellobium chinense. The sequence continues at coordinate 7,855 of JAWQUT010001328.1, read as the reverse complement.
TTTTTCTGGTCTGTCTATGCGCGATTATATCATTCTGAATCTTGTTTAAAAAACACATGAAATCATTTTAAAATGAATGTTAGAGCTCCTTCTGCACAAACATGCCATCTCCATTCGAGCGATTGTTATTTGGCGATGTCCAAAAGTCAGAAGCAATTTGTTAAAAGAGACAAACCGTAATAGGCCGGAATTTCATTTCCCTCCTCGCAGTAACTGCCTCTGGTTGTGTGGAAGTCTCGGCGGTAGCACTATTGCTATTTCTATATTAAGCAGGTTTTGCCTCCCGGGCAGGGGCGAAGGCTGACTTTCTCAACAGGGTAATCATAGTTGAACATGATTGTCACTTATAGTCACGTATGCGGTATTAGTCGAAAGTGCTATAATATCCGTTCGTAGAGTCACATTTGATGTTCACAGTATGATACTGTAACACAGAGTATGGACTTAAAAAATCCGTAGGCATCATCACAATTCCTGAAAAGCTACAACAAAAGTTTGAGTAGTTAGAAACAGGTTGGCTGAAAAGGCACCAAAAAGTACAGATCAGTTACAGGGCCAGGATCGCACAAAAATACATGTATACTATCACTCACCAAGGTGTAATGGCTCCAAAATTGTAGAATTTAGGTCCAGTTAGGCTAGACCTAGCAGGCCTAGGCTAATAAACAAAACATTGGAAACACGACCTTGCAGGAAAAACCCATCCAGACCGTAGGGGAGTGACAATCTGTCAAGCTTTAAAAAGAATGACCTTTGGTTGCTTGGGTAGCAGACTGACTAACATCTTTGGACAAACCGCTCTATGCTCAGCGACTCCCTCCCTCTCCCCCGTTTCCACCTCTAGCCAAATATCCAGACCTAAAACAAGAAGATACTAATTTTATTGAAAACGTAATTTTCAGGCCCAGTCTACACCATGAAGCCGAGCCCACCTTTTTGCAAATGGGTAGGCCTATATGAGTATTGCCATCGTCAAACCTTGCCGGTTTTGAGAACAGGGGGGCCAACTGAATTACTTTTCCAAGACGTTTTGTCATTCATGTTATTTCCCAAGAAGAATTTATGTTTATTTAATAAGTTTGTTTGTATGTTTCATAAAGTCAGAAACCTCCTTCCAAAAAAAAGTAAATGTACCCCAAGGTGCTTTCCCCAACCAAAGATTTTGGGATTCAGCTACATTGCACTATAAAATAGGCAACGTGGCAACACCAGCACTGGGCTTGTGAATGGAGATATGTGTGTGGTGAGACTGTTCATGTGGCTTTCTGTAAGTGTGGATTCATTTCTAAACTGAGCGAAAAATAAAAGTGGTCGTAAACTTGTGACTGAAGGCATGTCACTTGTCAGCAACAGTGTTAATTATTGTCGAATAAAGAGGCCCTTGATAATAATGAATTTCACTAACTGCTATAGAACAGTGTCTCGTTTTACCAATATGTTATTTTTGTTCCGCATCACATTAAACCGCAATAGGTGAAAGTGCCACAAATCAAGCGGAGACCTTGATTAGCAGCTCTTCTTTACTAGCCGGTGAAATTTCCTTGCTTTCAGTGATTTTTTTTGTGAGGCCACTCCATATTTGGCTGTAGGGGTGTCCAGGTTCTTCTTTATCCCTATTAATCAGTGAATAGAGCAGAGAAAATTTGAGGGGTATCAGGTTCTGAACGTAGGTCAAAGTAAGAGTAGGCCTGACAAAGAGCAAATAAATAGGATTCGGCGGTGTTCTTGTCTAACTTGCCACGAAGGCCAAGGTCGACCAACGGCATTTTCGGCTGGTAATCAGTGATTATTTGATTATATGGACCCTTCGCCCCTGCTCCCGGGATGCCTTTCTATGCAAAATTCAAATGTATTGGATGCACAATTCAATGTGGCTACACCTGTAATTAATGAGGTGAACTGTTTGCTCTTGAATCGACCAAGTGGTACTATGGGCTGTAAGAGCCACGAAAACTGCGAGAAAATCATATTGGCATTTTGGTGTGCAATTTTAGATAGTCTCTAATAAGTCAGAGAATTGTCCATGGGGAGGGGGAAAGGAGCTGGATTTGAATTATAACACTTGAGAAAACATTTGTTAACATTTTAAGGATATTTTAGGTGTTTTGCGAAATACCGCTTTGAATATGTGACTTTGTTTTACAGATCAATTTGAACATTTAACAAAAACAACGACAGAAACTGCAAAACATATTACTTTCAAATACATGGAAAGTTCTTAGGCGTGCTTTATCAGGTATAAATAGTAAAAATTGATTTTTGTATATAGAAATGTACCTAGTGCCCTTCCAAGGACAATATTTCAATGAAGGCGATACGAAACACTGGGCGAACAGTAGGCAGAAGTTGCTAAACGTTTGTCATTTTAAAAAAAAAACACAAATCTTCAAGTTTAGAAAACAGATCAGGAAGAGCATATGTACTCTACATGTAGAGCAACTTTGTGATTCAGTCATGATTTTCATGATTTTATGAAATTTAAAAAGGAAAATGGATAATACTGTTCGTTCGTCTACTGGTGCATTCTGGATGTCCACTTACTTTTTTTTTTTTAACCTCTTTGCATAAATCTTCATAACTGTTCTATTGCGTTGTAGTTTTTCACACTGAATGTAAATGATAAAATCGTGCTTTCCCCTTTTCGAATTCTGCATGGTTCCGTAGGATTCTGAATCTGTTAAAATTTTAGTTTTCAGATCTCACGTTCTTGCAGACCGGTTATTGTTAAAGGTGTTGGCCGATAAATGACTGTAACGGATTTTGTTATTGGAAATTCCAGGAACTATTTTAAGGCAAAATTGTAGTTGAACTCTGTCGGACAAATTTACAAATTTCATGCTCAGATGCCATATTTGACCTTGACCTGGTTTGGTAGGTAGTGTTTGATGAAAGCAAGCCGCAGGTTTCACACCACAGTAGTGACACGTGAGAAATTGACAAAGGCGTTCAAAACATCGTAGAATTTCTCCTTTAATAAGATTCACAGAAAGATTCAGTACCTACTGACAAAGAAGCCAACACATTATTTCCGTTACCTGGTTAATGGAACGACATCATGGCATGTTGGGCAACATTAAAATATACCGCCAGGAAATCATAATGTCGTAAGTTCTTGAAGTCAGTTGTATTTCCAGACTTGGATGGAGAATCCGTCAAGCGCAGCATGAAAAGGCTGATTGTTCTCACCACGTGCTGATTCCGCACTCTTCTGTCTTTTCCCTGCCTTCGACTTTGCCTGCCCGATCTTTTTTCGAGACATTGAAAATTTTTAGAGAGAAAAAGTATTAAAAACGGAAAATTATTTTTAATGTGCGTATCTTCCTTTAAGCACACCTGGGAATCTGATAATATCATATTTTCACATTCAAAGAATTATCTTTTCATCCGCAAATCTTAATTTACTAAACTAACTCAACCAAACATTTCCTTTTCCGTCTGCTACTATGCTTTGTCGGGATGCACATTCTGCAACTGACTCCGATGAGAGACTATTGCCCTGGTTGGAACAGAGAATAAATTGTCATTGACGGTTAAACCACTCGTATTGATGACACTTCCAACACTGGTCTATGCTTGTTTGGTCAACGCAGGCCGGAGAATCTAAGGTACGAAAGTATGAGTCTCTAAACACGACAGTATGATTGCGACTGATTCAGAAGAGCAAGAAAAGAGTGCTCTGACGTAATCAGTGTTTGCTATATTTATATCTTTGTCTACTTTGTTAGCATCGTTGATTTTTGCCACATCCTCCTCTGACCAAAGGCCGTTGATAAAAAGTTCCACTTCCAAATTTGAAACATTAGATTGTGGCCGTCATTTTGACGACCTCCCACTTCCGGTACATTGCAAAAGATTCCATATTTCTAATTAACGTTTACAAGCTCAGCTCACTTCCCGCCGGCGACTATCGTGTAGGAGCGAAAAACCTACCCCTGGTGTAGTGAAACAGGGAGTTAGAAAAATTAATCAGTCGTCAGCAGGAAATACATTGAGAAAATAGAGAGTCGAAATATTGGGGGAAAATTGTTAAACAGCTATACTCGTACCAGAATCACTTCCATTACTACATTACTGATGTTGTGAATACTGTAGACGGCTAGAGAAATGTAAAAATTTTTTAGAGGAGGAGGGGAGATGGGGGACAACAAATGTACTGAGAAAACTGGTGACCCAAAACCCCAGGAAAAAAACATATCTCTTAGGTCCATCAATCCCTGTGCATTTTTAGTTAACAATACATTTCAATACTTAATCCCTTGAGAAGAGGTGGGGAAAATCACTTAAGACCTGTCCTGAACTTTAACGATTATCTTTTATACAACTGTCAGTCAGCCTAAGGGTAGACTTAATGTCATAATCTCCCTCTTGCATGGGGCTTTGTCAAATGTGAATATAAGGCCAAGATTTTCAGAGTGTGGACACCAGTCGGTTCTCCTCCGGTCCAGGCCATTCAGATTGCCCACTTCACCATCTCTCCAATCAAGGTAAGTCATCTGTGGTACAGTTTGTCACATCTTACAATCACTAAGTTCTAAATTTATTTACAATTTCTTTCGACAAATCAAAGATCGAACATCAAACTCTACCACTGTATCTGATCCTTCAGAAACGTTCATCCGTCAGTGTGTTATATAACCGTGCAAATAGCCGGCACATCAGACACAAAGTAAAATTTCTACTTTGGAAGGATTTCTTGTGTGTACATCAGTTTAGGAAAAGGAATGGGATGAGTTGTTAAAAAATCGCAAAGTATTTGTGAGCATGGCAGGAAAAAGGGCAGTGTGACCGTGCGGTTTGTGAGTCGTACTCAGAAACTGAAAACGTTCAAGTCTAGGATTCATGTGTTTGATTCCTCACTCGACTCAGGTGTAAATGAGTACCTGGCTGTAGAGCTGGGGGAACCGGGGCGCCGCACCGCTGGCGACCAGCAATGACTTTGTTATGTAAATTATGTCTTTACATGTATGATGTGTATTGTTATATGAGTTTGTATTATAAATGAGTTGTATAACATTGTATGACATTGTAATATAATTTCCCCGCGGGGTAAACACAGTCGTATTTTCATTTATTTTTCATTTTCATATTAATATTACAACGTTTTTGCTATGGCAGATTAGGCGGGTTTTACAAAAAAAAAACAAACAAACTATTCGTGGCCATAAACTTATGGTGATCTCCGCTTTCTCCCTCCCTGCCCCCCTCTCTCTCTCTCTCTCTCTCTCTCTCTCTCTCTCTCTCTCTCTCNCTCTCTCTCTCTCTCTCTCTCTCTCTCTCTCTCTCTCTCGCTCCCTATCACCTCCCCCTTTTTTTCTGTCCTTCAAAACGATGCAGTCCTAGTGAACCCCTCTTGCGTAGTAAGCAAATAGGGCAGTTCACTAGGTGCTTGTGAACCACCCCGGCCCCTTAGGATTACTACAATTAATAAGTCCTGCAAATGCTAGTGAAATATTAATTTCACCTTTCACTTGTCAGTAGTTCTGAGAAGCTATTCATCCTGTAGTTCTATATACATCACTGTAAATATTAGGAATCAATATGAGGGGAGAGCAAGTGTAAATTCTTGTGTATGGTGAAATAGAGAATAGCATATTGTTTATGTTTTTTATGATAGCGCTTGATAAAGACCATTCGGGAGGGAGGCGAGGAAATGGAGGAGGAGTGAACCTGCATAACTTTATCCTTGTCATGTTTCAAGCAGATTTATCACCAAAAATTTATTTTAAATATACGTAATGTTTTTTTCAAAAAAAACACATACAAGTACAAGAAAAGTAATTTTGGATCTTCTCTTTGTTCTCTATAAAATGCTGTCATATTCATCGTATTGAATTCATGTCAGTCGACTAGTCTACTTTTATTTCTTATTTCTGTCACGTTCCATGACACGAGAGTCGAAGTGCCTGGATTCGACTGAATCTGAAAATGGCAATAAACAGTTCCACACGATTAGACTGTTAATATGAAATTCCACTCCATAAAATTCGCCCCTACCCTGCCCCCACCCCATCCTTTTTCATTGTTTTTGCTGAATCCATCATTGTATTTCACTCCATAATAGAAATATATCATGTTTATATGTTGTCTTGAGAAAAGATGCGAAAAAAAAATTGGAGCTTGAATTATCCTCGCACAAAGAAACAATAATAAAGAACTTTGAAGTCTGAATCTCTCATTAACAGTTATGGCAGAGGTAAGAATTCTCATATCTTCACTCTCATTACACACTTGCCGAAGTCAATTTTTGGGATATTGAGATATTTAGTTTTCTGAGCCTTTTGCTCAAAGCAAAACATTGAGGCAGATATGGTTTAGCTTGTTAAATTGGGATATAATGATAAATCTTAAACTCTCTTATAGAAAATGAAAAAAAAAAGGAAGATCATATAAATCCAAACAACTCAGATCGTCAAAAAAATGACTTCGGCATTTATAGAATGACCAGTGTCTGGTATTACGATCATATTGCACGTTACAAACTAGACTTGATGTGAAAATTCACATCTGATTTTTGTTGGTACAGTGCAGTATGAATGCAACATCACGAAATGGCATAATTATATATGCGTATGTCAATCTCTGGCATAACCGTGCATAAAAGAGTCCGATTAAAATTAAAAGCTCTCACATGAAATGATTTCTCATTATTTATGAATTTCCGATTCAAAATTGGTCACAGACTTTCCGGTAAGGCCAGGATGCGAATTAGTAGAAAATGTGAATAACCTAAGTNAACAATAATAAAGAACTTTGAAGTCTGAATCTCTCATTAACAGTTATGGCAGAGATAAGAATTCTCATATCTTCACTCTCATTACACACTTGCCTAAGTCAATTTTTGGGATATTGAGATATTTAGTTTTCTCGGCCTTTTGCCCGAGGCAAAACAGTGAGGCAGATATGGTTTAGCTTGTTAAATTGGGATATAATGACAAATTGTAAACTCTCTTAAAGAAAATGAAAAAAAAATGGAAGATCATATAAATCCAAACAACTCAGATCGTCAAAACAATGACTTCGGCAATTATAGAATGACCAGTGTCTGGTATTACTATCATTAGTTTCCACGTTACAAACTAGACTTAATGTGACATTCACATCTGATTTTTGTTGGTACAGTGCAGTATGAATGCAACATCACGAAATAGCATAATTATATATGCGTATGTCAGTCTCTGGCATAACCGTGCATAAAAGAGTCCGATTAAAATTAAAAGCTCTCACATGAAATGATTTCTCATTATTTATGAATTTCCGATTCAAAATTGGTCACAGACTTTCCGGTAAGGCCAGGATGCGAATTAGTAGAAAATGTGAATAACCTAAGTTCTGAGAAATTCTTACACGATGAACCACCGTCTTCCCTAAGCCAGTGCTGTCTCAGGTAGAGTGGTCGAAAGGTAGGGCCTTTGTCTCTTAGTGCAAAAGTTCAGGAATTCAAATCCTGCCAGCGACAGGGTTCCATCGGTGTTTTAAGTGGATTTTCGAAGGCATCATTTCGAGTGTCGGGATACGGATGAGGGTCCAAGACTCGTGTCTAATATAGTCATTAATGAAATGTGCTGAAAAGGGATGATAAAACCTTGAATACAAATTTGATTTTCTTCTCTTCAGATGAAGATCAAGATCACCCTCCTTCTTCTTGTTCTTGCCGCAGTGGCAATAAGCGTTGGAGCTCAACGATATGGGTACGGAGGTTATGGTGGCTACGGCGGCGGCCGCAGAGGATACGGGGGTGATGGAGGCCGTGGGCGTGGATACGGAGGCGGATATGGTGGATACGGAGGCGGATATGGTGGATACGGAGGCGGACGTGGACGCGGGCGAGGCGGTCACTACGGTTAGCCTACTATTG
>JAWQUT010001327.1:0-10000 GCA_033807755.1 Ellobium chinense | reverse complement strand
TGTGTGTGTGTGTGTGTGTGTGTGTGTGTGTGTGTGTGTGTGTGTGTGTGTGTGTGTGTGTGTGTGTGTCAAAATGTAGTGTGGATGATATAGAAATGAGTGAGAGAGAGAGAGGGTGGGGGCCGGAAGAAGAGAGGGATTGGCATAATATCATAATGTTATGCCGTAGAGGTTGTCGCTGATTGAAAATCAAGAGGATTCACTTCTCTGTCATTGCACAGTATCATACTTCACTGCGATATCTGCTGCCCTCTTTGATTAGGTCGTGTATATTTGGCACGCAGAATTGCTCTCCCAAGTGCTAAGCACGACGTTTCTTTTTGTGTAAGTGGTGACATTAATAAAACATTATCTCACTCCAGATTTCACATAAGTACCTAAGAGATGTTGATATTAAATGGTGTATGTGAATGTTATTGACGATTGACAATAAAAAGGAAAAAAAAATCATAAAGAGCAAATGCACAGATAGGCAGCAAAGTGCAGGGCCGAATGCATCAACAGCAGGTTTACAGTCCGTAAAGATCTTGGGCTGAGAGAGAGAATGAATTAATGAATAACAGCAGTTTTCTCTGAGAAAGTGTGCTGTCGATTCATTCCGTAAGCATGGTACAGTATTAACATTTTTTGGAAAAAGGGAAGAGGTGGCGGAGATTCAAGTTACACATCGCGGGTAATCGGTTTTCGATTTTTTTTTTTTAAATTTTGAGTGTGGTCACAAATCTAGCCAAGCAAATGTCGCAAACAAGAAATTGGGCGTAAGATTCTCTATTTTTACAACTAGTATAAGTATTCAGTGCAGGGTCCTCGAAAATGTGGGGACAGTAGTATCCTCGAAGTGATGATAACAGCCGTCTTATTATCTATTGTGATTTCCCTATTAGTGTATCAACCAGACACTATTTTTGGTCCAGTCACGGGGACCAAGCGAAACCGGTACCACCAGATAGATCTCGGTCTGGGCATTACGAATATATGTGATAGCAATCTCACAAAAGTAGCTTTTGGAAGTTATTAAGAAAAAAAGTTGACAGTTTTGCATCATATGTTACACCCAAGCCCATTCGGCGCACCATACTTCGCTTAGTTCTTGATATCCCGAGAGACAACCCATAAATCTGTGAGTTGTTACGATCGGACAAACCCCCATTGAAAAGAGGGAAATTTGATAGCACTCAGCACCATCCTTAGACAATAAAAATCATTACCTGTCCACTTTCCGTGATCTCCGGTGATGGCGGTGCACCCGGACGAAATTCCTTTAATCGTACCTTTTCTTTTCTTTGTAGCCTAAATAGCCATGAAGTAAAGTCGCTTATTAATTAATATACCAAATTACTTAGTGTTTTTTTTTTTTTAAGACGTTCATTGGCTTTTACGTGCAATTTTCATATGGGATTTTGTTTTTATTCATCAAAAATATCAAATGATATCCATTCTTGTATACGTTTTTTTGTTAACAATCGTTTTTCAACTTCACCATAAATTATAAAACTTCTCATCATTCTTACCACAGAATATTGCAAGGTTCACCAGATTAACATTGTGAGATCCTTGCAAGCTGGCAGATAGAGCATCTCTACACTTAAGTTTATTTATGCTGACGTATGCTGTACTATACTGTCTCTGACAGACAGGTTAGAACATGCCACTTGTGGTACTGTAAGCCATAAGTATTGCAAGGGCATAAGGATGCGTGTTTGTGCTGAGCTACAAGGATATTTTATTTATATCTATATTATCTTATACATGAATCTGCTCGAAGTTTTCATGGCCGTTACAGGACATAGTACCAGTAATAATGTTACTGCAACACAAATTTCGGCATTGCTGCGGAGAGAGAAATGGAAATCCTGCCGAGGAATGTTTGTCCCCTTTTATGAAGTGTCTTTTGACATGTAAGTATCCCCGAAAAACAAAAGTTCAAGAGGAGGTGGCATGACAAAGCAGAAGGAGACCTAATAATAATTTAAGAAATTATTAAAACCTCTCTTAAATGCGTAAGTGATATTTTTGAAAGAGAATACTTATAATAAAATCGTGCCCAAAGAGACCAGAAAAATGATCTTAGAAACTGAAAGGTCCAACATACAGACTAATAGGTGACCTTTATGCTGCACAATCCATACCATGACTTTGAATCATCGCTTGAATGTCTGATCACGAACTTCTTACATCAGAGTAAACATTTATTCAATGAAATTCATTTCCTTAAAGTGGTAAAATTGTGACCAATTTAAGCAAATGAATTTCTTTGTAACAAGGTTTACATATGCATACGTGATTTTTTTACGTCACTTTAAAAAAAGTTATCAGGTAATCAGCATTAGAAAATCAGCATTGACGAAAAAGACTTAGGATATTGATTTAATTTTTATTTTAAGGCACCTTCAAACGAAATTTTTAAGTGTATTTTTCTGAAGATTACATATACAATGTTGCTTTCTCACCCACTTACAGCTTTTGTGGATATCTGAACAATGAAATTAAGCATACTGGTGGCATGATGTCTTATATGTATGCAAGCCTTACGCCATCAGTACTTGTAAATATAGCGGTAAAATACATCCTAACTGACCTAATAATGTCAGAAAAATTGCGACATACTTTGGTGCAGTTTCCAATTGGAAGTCAGTAACCTATAGAAAAAATTATTCCCGGATCACAGCAGAATTTATAGAATAACACATTTTGTTCATAGGGCCTAAAGAAGAAAAAAACAACAACAACAACACCAACAACAATAACAAAAAAACAACAACAGGAACCAGCAACCTTTACCCTGCAGTTCCAGCCAAAGGCTGAATAGTGCATAGCAAAATTAAGTAAAATGGACACAGTTTCCCATGACATCAAAATTTTCCCTCTGAAGCCCTTATCACTGGAAGCAGGGCATGCCAAAAGAGGGAAAAGGGGAGATGAAATATAGCCCCTTAATACTAATAGTAGGACCCAATAGTGGTAGTACAATTACAGGCCTGTAACCTAGAAGAAGAAGCACACATAAGAGAGTTTCTTTACAATGAGAGTGTCAAGGGACCGTCCCGTTGTTGTTTCTTCTTCCTAAACCTGCCCCAAACCTTATCCCTAACCCTAATCCAAGCGCTAAATGGGAAAGTCACGGGATATAGCCAGCGGATTCAAATCGACCTCAGTGGAGTGGCGTGTGCAAAAACGCGAACACTGGTTTCTCTTATCGGATTCATGACAGAGACAGCTGTAAAAGTTGCAGTCACTGACACCGCTCTCCCGGATATCACGTCGAACAGTTTCAGCACGCCAGTCACAGACGAGATTTGAAACGCGTCTCAGATTAGCGTTGAAAAAAAAAAGTTTTATTGCTATGCATGGAACGGACTTAGTCTAATACCTAGATTAAGTAAGTCCTCAAATATTGAACGCTTCCTTATCGAAAAAAGAAGAAAACAAATCTGTCTCATGTTAGTCAAACATTCAGGCATAAATCCGATAAGAATCGTTTAGGCATTTGAGAAAAGGCCCCATTGCATGCACTTCAATATGTAGACACTCGGTTCCATAGGCAATACAGGACTGGAAGCTTTCAACGTACAAGTTCAATCTTGTCAACTGCGAAGTGGCAATTGGACTTCAATCTGACCATTCTTTATTCTTCACTTCTTTCAACAAAGGAGTACGGCTATATTTAGATTGTGTGACTGTTATGGGTTTAGGAAATTGATTGACAAATTTTCATTCGAGATCACCCAGAACGTGTAGAAAAGTGACCGATACCAAATAGATGGCTGAAAAAGAGGATAAAATATTTACTTACTGTAGTTATGTAAAAATGTCGTCTTTGTGAGGACAGTGTTGTCTCTACATGTGATCATTACTGCTGCTTCCGCTAGGACTACAAGTCTACAACTACATGGACAGAGCTCAGTGCTAGACTTCGATAAGCGTGTCTCACTATGGACATTTCTTAATTAGTTAAAGCTCTCTAGTGTCCGGAAAACAAGTTTACGACGCTACGACCAGCTTCACTTCTGCTGAGATCTAAATGAGTGAGGAATGACAGGACTTGCAAAGGGTGCCTTAACTGCACCTCACTTCTATCGAAGATTTCACTACACAGGCTGCAGATCGCTGTGAAAAGTTCAGAGAGGCAAAAGATGGAGTGGTATCCAAGAGTTCTATCTGCAAAATATTAGAGGTAAGCATGAGGTCCCGTTAAATTTCCAGACTATTCCCGGATATGGATAACTAGGACTAAAGAAACATAGTCTAAATCTAACGTGAAATGGTGCAGCTGATTATGAAAAATCACTGACATTTGGCCCAAATCATGTCTGGCGATCATGGACTCCGTGTCTTTTTGCTTTATCTTTCCTGCCTGGCCTCTTAAGAGTATTCGCGTAAGATTTTAGACATAATTCTTCGAATCATAATTCGTCGGTCTCGCTCTCTTTTGAAAGATACTTGCGGAGATGGAAGGCAACAGCACAACGTTACGCATATAGCGCCAACAATTTTCAGTTTACTACATGCTATTCGTCTCAAAATGCTTACTAATGGACGTTTGTACGAAATGTAAACCCTCGGGAATATAGTCTATTATCCGGAAAAAAAAGACACCTCTGTGATGACACAAAGAAAAGAATAATTGTTTGTGTTTAACTGTAATAATTGCGGACAGAGGTAGCCGGAAACGCTAGCGAGGGCGTGGCTGTCACAGGGGTCATCTTTAAATTTCATATACTCGACCAGTTCAAACTGCGCTGGAAACACCAAATTTTCTGAGTATCTTAAGGTATATTTCTTGGTACTGTTTATAAAGTTCAATGTTCTGAACAGTCTGTAAAAGCCGTTATGTCACTCTGCAGAGGTTAAGGTAAAAATGCCGGACTAAAATGCTTCAGCTTCGTCTGGACTATCAGTTACCTCCCCTTACAACTAACAACAAGAAAATGTTTGTGACACCTATTAGAGGGGCAAATCACTGACTGTGTACAAGCCAATTAATCCGCTAATATACAAAGTCCCCATTTTTGGGGGGCCCTGCCAGCCAGTGTTATGGTGTAGAAATGTGTAAAATGACCAGCATCCAATTTTAAAGTTTCAGATACAATTTGAGCCTTCTAGATAAAAAAAATAAAATGTGTAGGCCTATGTATTCGAACGCGATCAAAACCAGCCAAATGAAAAATTGGGGACCAAATCAGAATTTGAGGTGATCTTTTTCAAAAGACATTTGTGAAAAATTTTGGGCGTTGACCCCCCTTTTTCTTCCCGTTAAAAGATCGGGCAAAAGAAGTACTTTAACCTCCATGGAAGAAATTTCCCCAAATCACAGTGGTATATTTAGAATAACGCAAAATGTTAATAGGGCCAAAAGAAGAAAAAACAATAGGTGTCAAAGACCTTAATAGGCAGCTAGTACCTGGCATGTTTCCACTTAGAAACACAATGTTTACATCATGGTGGTCGAGGTAGGTCATCTAGGCTATCTGGACAGTCTTTAAAACTTCCTCTCCCCCTGAGGCCCTCCCCAGCCCCAACCCCCTCCTAACCACCACCTAGTCTAGCCTGTATGGAACTTAGATCTAGATCTACGTGCTGCAGACTCAGTTTACATGACGCACGCTTTTATTTTTATATTTCTTTCTCGTTCTCTTTTTTTCCTTGTCTCTCTTGTTTTCTCCCACCCGCACCTCTCCCCCACCTTTGACACACACACACCCAGTGTTGGTAAAAAACGCACCAAATTTGGCCATTTTAAAAAAAAAAATTAAGATTTTATTCGTTCCTTTTTTCCGATCGTTCCTTTTTCTTTGCAAATTTCAATGTTCTAGCCCACTTGGTGGATGTGAAGAGAAAAAAAAATGATGGGATCCACTTTGCATGATCCCAACCGAGTAAAAGATGAAAAAGAAAAATGATTTAAAATGTCAAAACCCTCTTAAATTCTGGTTATGTACTGTAATATGTTCATCTTTCTGCGCAGAGATGGATCCCGTGACCATTAATCTGTGAGTTATTTGCATGAAAAGAGCCTTTCTGGGATGTGTGTATTTCGCAAAATTTCTTAACCGCCTGTAATTTCCTAAAGTATTTAACACATAGAATCTATCCATCAGCACCACATGCATGTACAAAGTTCCATAAAAATCCATTCAGAATAAATGTCCATAGACGTCACACAAAATTAGAAGTAATTATTATAAAATTATAATTTTACAAGACAGATAGAGATATAATATAGACTATATTATAAGAATACCTAGCGCACCGAAAGGCATCATAGACGAATGCATTAGACTCGGTGAAAAAGTTGGACGATTGGCGAATCGGCAGATTGAAAAGATCTATCGGAGATTGTATTTCGTTGCTACACACATTCTTTTTTTTTAAAAAGGGTAAAGAAAATAAAGAGGACTGATGTATTAGGTTACCTTTTGTGTATTTTTCTACGAATTTAGGTGAAAACCGCATGTTTTTACGTTACGTAGTTCTCAAGAAATCTGCTTTTTTGTACTGTAAAGGTACCATAACCTGTTCAATAAACTTGTTAAACTTGTTAAAGTTAAACTTGTTGTGACACAAATTTGGCTGAAGCGTTTTATTAATATAGATGATTAATTCAAGTTCTAAGAAGCAAGCCCAAAGTGCGTTAGCTTCTTCCTTTTAACCGCCTGTAAGTCAATCATCATTGACGAAAGGACAGTTGGTCTTGGTGAATCTCCATCAAAATAATGCAACATATTGATGTGCTCATGTTTATTTGTTTTGCGTTGTTACAGCACTATTAGAAGTGGTCGACTAATTGGAATTAAAAAGGGACCCTGCTATTATGTTGAAATTAGCGCGCAGAAGACGACACAGTTTACGCTTATGAGAGACATAGACGTCTAATTGAATTCAATATTATTGTTTTATTCAAGTATTAGTTAAGACTGTTAGTTACTAATGTTATCAACTACACTTATTATTATTTGATCTAATTTAAATACTTATCTGTAATTATTGGATTTTATTGTTGTAATAAGTCCCCCCACACTGTGGAACCAATACCGCAGACAGAAAGACGGACAGAAGGATAGACGAGACAAACGAACAGAAAGACAGACGGGGAGACACGGCTCCTACCAACTAGGACTACACAATACACTACTGAACAAGTACTAACACAACGCGGACACAGGCTCACAACATTTAATAACAATAAAACAATAATAGACTATATGTAATACAATCAGAAAAAGATCTCCATTCACACCACCAGCTTCTCTCACCCTGCTGCCCCACACCAGGGTCACAATTATGTCACAACCACACTACTACAACCAGACTTAATCGTCGCCTTACCAAAGGCTCTAAGTCTAAGACAAATCACTGACAAAGTGACAAGCACCCTATGCCACCCACAAGTCGTAGGGTTATCGCCTCACAAAAGGCTTTAAAACAAATCAATCGCAATCATGCGTACGTAGCCCACTCACCGCCTTACACGACGCTATCAATAATATTACAATTCGATTACAGTATTTCTAGTCCCTTCCTGGACTCAGTACTGTATTACGACATACAGTCTCTCAACAGACCAATAACGTAACTCATCTATCCACCGTAGAGCTTTGACTACGCTCCACCAACACACCAGGACAGCCAACTTCTTTTGTGCTCTGGGCTACCTTCAGGACTGATCCTAGACCAACTTCGGAACTGGTCCCTGACCCCACAACCAGCCAGTCTGCTGGAAATTATTTTCCGACTTAGGCTTACTGATACAGAATAATATGTCCGCCTCTCTCAGATTTCTGCAGTCTAGTGAGTTTTTCACGTGGCCGTCAGAATGAGGTAGACAAAAGGGCTACACTAACGGCTGCCGTACCGTTTACCTACAGCTAGATAACCGATCCTCCATGCATTGTCTGTGACAATTATTACATTTCATATTTAAATTTATTATTACTTTCATCACAGTTAATATCACTAATCATTGTTGAATATTGTTACTAATTGATGTTAACAAGTTATAGAACAGACAGGTAGGAAGGCTGACAGGCATAGAAATACAAAGAAGGAAAAAGGGCCTAATACTCATAATACACCACAGTGTGATTCTCTGTGTTCGGCCAAATGCAGGCGTTTAGAATTTCACGAACAACATTACTGGTTTTTGAATATGTTAGAATGTTACGATTCATAAAGATTTATAGGATAAGAGGATTAGGGTTAGAAGCATAAAGGAAGGAAGGAAGGAAGGGGGAAGTTCGCGGAAAGGAAAAAGCAGCAGCAAATGGGATAAAATAAGGAGCTATATTTAACACTAGTTACAATGTATTCTTCCTGTCTGCACAAACAACTGTTCCGCTTCACATACTGCTGGCTCTGTGAAATGTATTCTCTCCTTTGATCAGAAAAGTGATTACCGTCAAACACAGACATTTTCGAACGAACTTGACTTCGCCGTAAATGAGTGAGCATTTGTCATTGTTTAACAAAGAAAAAGGGTTAGGGCAATGGTTGAATTACGGCGAAATCGAGCACACTGACATTTTCCACTTCTATATTAATTCATTGAGTCTAACAGAGATGTTTATTATTCCAATGTGTTATTTCCACATGTCTATTTTCCGGATATCTTTCTTTTCCGGAAGCATTTTTTCCTGGCACCATCAATAATACACTGAGTGAAACGAGACAGATATATTATGCGCATTGCTATCACAGAACTATCTTATTTTACTGATGCAGGGTAAACTTGGAAAAAAATATGGCGTCACGAGAAGAACTCAACCCACTCATACTTGCATGCCAGCGTGGTTCCATTACAGATTTTGAAATTCTTCTCAGACAAGGAGAAGATGTGAATGCGGCATCAACAGACGGCACGACAGCTTTACTTTCTGCATCCACCAATGGCCAAACTAGCTTTGTCAAATTGCTCTTAGAACATAATGCAGACATTGAACAATGTGATAGAGATGGATTTTCCCCTTTGATGAGGGCATCTCAGAATGGGCGTACAGATATTGTTAAACTCCTAGCAGAGAGAGGAGCACCATCAGGTGTATGTAACAATAAACGACAGACTGCTCTAATGTTAGCATCTGAAAGAGGGCACACAAATGTTATTACTGAATTTATGAAAACAGGACCCAACATAGATGACACTGAAAGAAATGGATGGACTGCTCTGATGTTAGCATCTCAAGACGGACACCTTGAGATTGTAAAGGTGTTAATAGAGAGAGGAGCAGAAGTAGATAAATGTAACAATAATGGATCAACTGCTCTGATGAAAGCATCTCAAAACGGACACCTTGAGATTGTAAAGGTGTTCAGAGAGAGGAGCAGAAGTAGATAAATGTAAAAATAGTGGATCAAATGCTCTGATGTTAGCATCTCAAGACGGACACCTTGAGATTGTAAAGGTGTTAATAGAGGGAGGAGCAGAAGTAGATAAATGTTACAATGATGGATGGACTGCTCTGATGATAGCATCTCAAGACGGACACCTTGAGATTGTAAAGGTGTTAATAGAGAGAGGAGCAGAAGTAGATAAATGTAACAATAATGGATCAACTGCTCTGATGAAAGCATCTCAAAACGGACACCTTGAGATTGTAAAGGTGTTAACAGAGAGAGGAGCAGAAGTAGATAAATGTAAAAATAGTGGATCAAATGCTCTGATGAAAGCATCTCAAGACGGACACCTTGAAATTGTAAAGGTGTTAATAGAGAGAGGAGCAGAAGTAGATAAATATGACAATAATGGATGGACTGCTCTGATGGTAGCATCTCAAGACGGACACCTTGAGATTGTAAAGGTGTTAATAGAGAGAGAGGCAGAAGTAGATAAATGTAACAATAATGGATCGACTGCTCTCATGAAAGCATCTCAAAAAGGACATCTTGAGATTGTAAAGGTGTTAATAGAGAGAGGAGCAGAAGTAGATAAATGAAGCAAGGATGGATTGGCTGCTCTATTGCAAGCATCTTGCAACGGACACCTTGAGATTGTAAAGGTGTTAAT
>JAWQUT010001326.1:21399-37424 GCA_033807755.1 Ellobium chinense | reverse complement strand
GTACAAGCTGCTGGTTAAGGTCTTTGACACCTATTGTTTTTTCTTATGTTGGCCCTATTAACATTTTGTGTTATTCTACATATATCACTGTGATTTGGGGAAATCTCTTCCATGGAGGTTAAAGTACTTCTTTTGCCCGATCTTTTAACGGGAAGAAAAAGGGGGGTACGCCCACATTTTTTCACAAATAAATGTCTGTCGAAAAATATCACCTCAAATTCTGTTTTGGTCCCCAATTTTTCATTTGGCTGGTTTTGATCGCGTGAGAATACATAGGCCTACACATTTTATTTTTTTTTTTATCTAGAAAGCTCAAATTGTACCTGAAACTTTAAAATTGATTGCTTTACTTAGATCACAGGTCATTTCACATATTTCTATACCCTAACACTGTCGGCAGGGCCCCGAAAAAGGGGGATTTTATATATTAGCGGATTAATTGGCTTGTACACAATGAGTGATTTGCCCTTCTAATAGGTGTCACAAACCTTAGTCATTTTCGACTGGGCTTCAATAATAATTATTTCCTTGTCTTATGAATTCATGTAATTCTCGTCCCACCCACATGAAATGGGAAATTCACTTTCCATGTCACTGTCATTAGAAGAATATCTTATAACAGATCTATTCCATTGAGGATTTGCGAAAGTAACTCTCCCTGATTAAGTCGGTCGAGTCAACCATGTTGGGACGTCTTTCCGCCAGTGCTCTTAACAACAATGTCGTATACCCGCATGTTTTCATTGTACGGAGAGAAACTAGTATGATTCCTGACAGGAAATTCCTGTGCAAAATCCCGATATAATCATCAGTTAACCAAAATCCCTGTTTCGAAGCTTAAACACATTATTCCTCAATTCTGCAGTGTCCTTGTGTTTTGGGGTTTTTTGTTGTTTTTTTTTTTTGCTGAATTATGTGGTTGTGTATTGTACGCCTTAAAACTGGTAAGAATGTCTAGACTACATTAAATGAACATGTTCATGTTCCTGATAACGTAGAACAGGTTTGAAGCCTTAAATGGCAGCCTAAAAGGAGTTATTTGTGTATTTGATAGACGACGATGCAAGCGCTGGGCGAGTTAATCATTGAGCTCTGAAACCACTTTCAGTTTCAGTATGGTGAAGATTACAGGTATAGTTCATCATTATCACCACAGATTCTTCAGATTTTACTGATTCTGAAATATTGAAGAGGATCTCATAATCAACGATTTCAGGTAGACTATATCTGTACATTGTGCTTGGTGGGAAACTTAGGATACCACTCTAAACAAGCTGCGGCTAATTTTTCAAGAGTACTTTTGCTAATTCAAAAGTTCAGAGATTTTATAAACTATGATAATTCATGATTTAAAGTTGTTATTTTTTTTTAGTAGGAACACTTCAGAATGTCAGAGATTTCGCAAACTATAGACAGTATGTTATGATTTAAAATTTCTTTCAAGGATACACATTTCAATAGTTTACAAAAACTGGTAAATCTGTGATAAGACATTTCATCGGTGTATCAGAATATTTCCAAGTTTCAGAGCGTTTGTAAAATACAGTATGTCATAATTTTTATTTTTTTTTGAATGATTACGCATTTCGACAGTTTACGAAAACCCTGGTTGTTTTGTGTTGAAAGATTTTGTCTGTGTGTCTGTGTTGTCACCTTCAAGTTTCAGATTCATAAACTTCTAGAGACCAAAATTTGCCATCAGATATTTGGTTTTTGTAGAGATTTTCAGTTTCTTCGAGTTACAGTTCCTCTGAGTAAAACAGACTGGGGTAGACTCCTGGTTTGTCATAGTTGAACATTTTTAAGTTGCCATGGCTACAGCAAAAGTTTAACCAGCAAGTTTAACCAGCAAGTTTCACCAGCAAGTTTCACCAGTTTATTGTACGTGCCCAGACCGTGCTGCTTGACGTGCTGTGAATGTGAACACTCTAGTCCAGTACTTTACACATAAATCTTCCTGATAATTCTTCATAATGAATAGTGTGAAGAAATATTCTCCTATTGAGAGGCAGGCTTTCAATCAAGTTTACACTTTACTAAGAGTGCTACTCTCAACAGACATTTCCAAGCCGTTCTTTATGAGTTGATTCACACTGAATTGAAGTCAAGAGATAACGTGTATTTGTAAAAAGGGTTATAAGACTATAGTTTCCTCATCCCTCCTCTCCCTTTACAAAAAAAAAACAGAACTCCATGCATCGAATGACCGTTTGGGCTAGATTATGCCTAGGGCCTAGGCAAATATCGTTGCCACCGGAGAAATTTAAAAAAAACAGTGTTTTGTCCTCGATTCTATTTTCACTTTTCAAATGTCTCGTTTATGCCAGTAGCGTTACTAAATAACTTTACAGATCTGCATTCAGGACGCTGGGCCCGACAGTTTGATGTATAACAAGATTTAAGTTATACGTCAAAGTTTATATAAAAGTAAGAAGACGACATTATGATAAAATAGTAATATAAGTCAAAGAGGAGATGTGCATATTATAAAGACGTCCAATTATAGGGCGATTCAGAATTGGTGAAAAAATGTTTTTACAAATATCTCGTGCACGGCTGGACTTACAAGCTTCAAATTTTGTTTGGTGTCCTATCTCAAGTTGTCCATTGATAAAAGTATTTGGGCACTACTGCATAAGAAACAAACAAAAAATCCTTCTTAAAACTATGTGAATTGTGCACTTTCCATTGAAGATCGATAAGACTGCTGTTTGTTGTTTTTGTTTCACAGTAGAGCCATAATTGTCACAACACAACAATCTATGACGTGTCTTCTGTTTACACTGAAACCCGCATCGTATAGAGCTCTGCACATCACATTCATTTTAACAAAATCTGAATTTGTAGCGCTTTTTGGGCCTTTGTCCTTCACCGGCTGTCGTGGGTTTATGCCCCAGAGATGTTTTCAAATTCGTATAACTTCTGAACGAAAAGTTATTTCGCCTCCATATTTCATGTATTCCTCAAGTTTCTAATTAGCTTCACTTTGATATATTTGGTATTTTTTAAATTGAAAAATAAAAGAATAATCATCTGTTGATTTTCACTATGTCACTACGGCTGTCGTGGAGAATACGGGTACCTATACTCTTATATACAGGTACCTATACTCTTATATAGGGAGTTTTCAATGTGGCGAGTCCGCCGTCTTGGGACACGCAGTTGTCCATACCTTTTCTTTAGAAACGTGATAACAAGTGGCGTTTTGGCAGTCATATGAGCTTAGCATATCACCAGAACAACATGGTATGGTGTTATGTCTATGAGTTGTTTATTTAATAATAATTTAAAGTGGCTATATTATAGGGCAGTATGAAATAATATGATACCTACGGATAGTAGGTTAGGTTCATGACTAAAGTTTTTGCGTCAGGAGAAGGGCCAATTAGATATCTGTAATTAGCATTACATCTTCTAAAGGAGACACGTGAGTATTTCACTTTTCAAAAATTAATCAAATGCTGAAAAAACTGACATGTAAAATATCTAATTATGGTTCGATATTGTGAAAATAAATTATAACTTTTCTAGTAAACATAATAAAAGTCAAACAAAATGCGTATCAAAATTTTTGCGGCAAAAATGTGCGCAAAATAAACGCAAACAAATTTCATCGTTCAACATATAATATTACGATGAAAACTAGTACTGCATGTTTTCCTCAATATGTATCATAAATAAAAGCTTCGTTTTTGACGAGAGCATGAATTATTCCATGCATGACCATCCTACATAAACGAAAAACTGCCATGAGCCTTTGTAAGGAATGTTAGTCTATGTTTCTTCCTCCTATCTCAAGGCGTAGCCGCACCCTCGATTCAAAGTTCCGAAAAACAAGCTGACATGCTGGAGATGCAATGTTGTGGATCTCATTCTCTGTGTTTTGCTGCAGTTCTTGGTACTTTCTGAAGTTATTTAATAAAGCCTGTCCTTTATGTAGCTTGGGAGGTAAATAAGAGAGTTAAAATCAGATAATGGGGCACCAACTTAATGTCCAAACGTCTGCTGATGAGACGCTGTCTGGACTTTTCCTTCAACCACGCAAGAGTGACATTTGCAATGTGAGGTTAAGCCCTATCCTGCTAAAACCATTGGCAATCCTGATGAAAATGGCGATGTCCGAATGCTATCCAGAACTGCTGGAGCATGGTGGTAATATAACATTCTCTGGTCACCGTTATCGTCCTGGAGTCAGGTTACGGCTGCTAAAGACCATCCAGGCTGTGCATATCTGGCCTTTCAAGTACATGTACGATGGTGGCTGACCGGCCTAAGAGATGCATTTTTAAATGTTTTATTTGATGTAGCTGGATATCAAGCAATGCGCTTCATCTGAAAACTAGACGTCATCAATTCACCCTGGTTGGCTTTCCATTTTGGTCTGAAACTAATAAGCCTACACATTATTAGCATCCTGGTATCAATCTCAAGATTGGCATCAATGTCAAGATCACTGAGTTTATGTTTACAGCTGAATCGTCCTACAGACCATGTTAATTCATGTAATACCCTATTATTCCGATAAAAGTCTTTAAAGACTTAGTGTCTGTCCACATGATATAACGTCTTTGCGTATCCTTAACATCACACGCTTACATTATGCAAATTCCTAATTCTGACATACACGGTGGGTGACCGCTATAATCTTACGTCAAATACGTTCTAGCCGCACGGCCAAGCTGCCTAGCCAGTACTCGGTGTGGATATTTTAATTCCATCGTAAACGGCTGCTGTGCCAAACAAAATCATGCTGAGGCAATAAAAATGCAGAATACTTTACCCGACTTACACGGTCAAACTTTACATTTGAATTTGGATGACCAGAACTTTAATTGAAAGCTGTGCAATACACTGTCAAATAAAGATGGTTCTAGCTGCTGGAACTTCAGTGACGTCATCATTTTTGTCACAAACCGCTGCTGTTCGGGGAAGAGGAATAACTCTAGACGCAAGAGTAAATCCCGGCCACTCTAGCTCTCCTTAATGCGTCATATTCCACACGCGCATGGTAACAGAACGGTTTTCTCTCTTCGGGAAAGTGGCTCAGTGGGCACCATAGATAAATTTCAGACAGAAAAAGTACTGGAAAACAGAAATTTGTTTTTTAAGTGCGTGTACACCTTTAATCTTAATGTTGCACGCAATAACTCTAAAATTAAATCATGCAGCAGAAGTTGTCTGAGACTCTCGGTAGTAGTGTTTACAGGAGTGACCTGCACTCTTCACATCATGGACAGTTCCAGGCGTGTATTCTGCAATCTCATTCATAAACTTGATGTTTTGCTCAAACCTAGCGCGTCTAAGACCCCATGTGACTGATGGTTGAGGTTTCAAACGGTCCTAGTCTTCCTGACGTTTTCAGTCATACGCATTCTGCATTTTTTCAGACCTTTTCGATCGTGGAACCCAAACCTGGTGTTAACATTAACAACTGTTTGCTTAAATAATAAATTAATACTGTTGTTGTTAGGTTCTTCAACAGTAAAAACTGTCAACTGATTTGACCTAGACATCTTGGAACAAAAAAAAAAAAAAAAGGGTATTTTAGTCAACAAATTTCTGTTTTCAATACCCGTTTAAGAATGTCGATGGTGCAAACTTATGAATGCGTTAAACAGAATCACTCTAAGATGTCTACATGTAACCGGGTGGAAAGGCAATTCAGTAGTACGGTATTCTTTCTCTCTCAATAAGGGGGAGGAAGGTGAGCTTAGTCTGATAATTTTTTCAGATGTTACATATTATTTTAAGGAAGTGTGTCACCAGGGATTTTACCAAATTACTGTGAATGGTCAATTTTGAGAAGAAGGGCCGAAAAAACCTACTCTATAAATTTTTGTCCCTGCCGGGGATCGAACCAGGGTCTCTCAGCTTGCAAGACAGAGCGTGTTACCACTACACCACGGGGACACTAACTTCACAGCAATTTAATTCTTAAATACCTACTGCCTGAATCGGTCCCTAACTTCCACGTGCGAACCTAGTGTTCACTCGTGACCCAAACACATTTCCCGACTGCTCACACTCCCCCCTGCTTATCCATGTCATGTCCTCATGACAACTTACAGCTCTCGATGAGTATGAGGTCATTCTTATATGATATCTCTACTCCATCGGCATACTGTTCACAGTGAACCTGAGGCCATTCTTATATGGTTATCTCAGTTCTTAGAATACTACCTCCCACTTTGTCTTATGTCTCTGCCTATGGGTTACAGAACCCTCTACTCTCGTTACTGCATCCCCAAGGCCCTAATGAGACATCCTGCCGACGTCGCCAAGTGTGAGCCGTGGGGGGTGGTTGTCGTTGTTGTTATTTCAGGGTCGTGATGGATGTTGCGTAGGGTTTTTCCCTGAACTTACGGCTCCCCCATAAAGACTGACAGGACAGTGTGACATACAACGTGAGTGACGAACACTACGTGTGTCATGGTGATAGGTACTTTATTGAAAGAAACTAAATACTAAAAAAACCCAACCAGCCTCAAGGCTGTGGAACAGAAACAAAAGAACAAGTTATTGACATGAAAATCATAGAGATAATCATACATGATAAAATAGTAGGTTAATATTAACAGGAGACATAGGAATAAGAAAATGATATAAATAATAAGAAAATTAGTTTAAATTTAACAGCGACGTACAGCGCTGTACGGTTATGTTAAGAAATGTGAGAACAGTAATGGAGAATGGGCAATGGCAGGGAAATAGGATCTATCCGAACTGATGCGAAATCCACCGAGTCATATCACTGTCTGCTACACCTCTAAGTCCACACAGTATTCCACAATCATCACTATACCCAGGGTTTCCATGATAAAGAATAGGATGATTAAACACTGCTTGCAATGCAGAAATCTCAGATATTTCCAAACTCAACTCTAACTACGCTTTCGCAAAGTCCTGATAGTCTAATCCAAGGGAGGTAATCACTTGCTCGGCTAAGAGAGCAATGTCCTCTCATCATTCAAGGGACATTTAACACACCCTCCGAAATAACAACTCGGTGAGGAACCCTCTAAGATTATCGATTATTTCCAGTCGATTAAACACTCTCCATTGTCATGATAAAATGAATAATACTGGTAATACAGTTAAGCTGATCAGTTTCAATAAAAGGCAGAAAATGATAAGCATAGAAATAATGATCAGCGTACAAACACCGACAGGAGGTTAATGTGAAATGCACAAAGGGTGAACAAAGAATAGCGAAATGATTAATGTAACATAAGTGGTGCGAAACAATGAACATGAACACTACATTGGACACAATACTTATGGATAACTAGGGAAAAGGTATGATAGGTACCTAAAGTCTTTAAATTAATGCCTTCTCCTAGTGCACTTTTAGGACTTCTGTTTTTCTCATATCCTTCCAATTTACGTTACTGTCAGTTCAACTAGTGCATTGGCCAGATAGATCTACAAGAGTCAAGGCATCATACAATTTAACACACATTACAGTGCGTGCTGGCGCGGCTGGGCCACGTGCAGGCCTGCTACTTAATGTTACGTTGCCAAACTGGGTGGGTACACCTCGTTTCATCGACAACATTCTCTCTATTATTAAACAAGATCAAAGGAGAAGGATTAACCTCTCGAAAGGCACTGTACAGGTAACCTTGTTATATCGACACTCGCCAGTAGACAGTACTCGATCTGTCCATTAAAATTTTAAAAAAATAGCTATTACGATACTGGCCAACAATTTCCTTTTAGTGTAAGAGACTACAAGAGTAGTCTATGTTGGTAATAAAATTTCCATCTGCGGGAAAATGAACATTCGTGATTACAACTTCAGTAAACACAATTTCATTATTATGTTTCACCTGAACACTTATTTTTTAGAAGCATGAGGACCTCAGTTTACAATATTTACACAATGTCAGCTTTTAAAAAGTATGTGACTGAATTTAGTAATATTGTAGTACTCGATTACAGCATAACTACTGCATGGGTATGGAAGCTTTAATCTTGTAAGAACAATGGTTGTCGATGAAACGAGGTAAGTTATCGGCATGTGTCGATAAAACGAGGTTACTTAAGATGGCGTGTCGATGAAACGAGGTGCGCCCAACTGGGTCACCTTGTAAGGGGGTAAATATTAACTGCGCACGTCCGCTTAATTAGCATAATCCGCTAGAGCTGTCATGGTCAAGGCGTGATCATGTGACCGCGCATCCTTCCTTCCTTGGGCTTACTCAGCCACGTGCCAAAATGCGACCGGCGCGTCACTACCGCTGTCCCCTCGTAGAGATGGACAGAACGGCACTAAAGCCAAAGGAATCAAACTCTGGCATTATAAATACTACCTACATGTATATATATATACAGAGATAAGATCTGAACTGTACTGCGATTCTTCCATCTTCTCTTTAAATCAGACGCTACTAAGCCAGCAGCGCTCATTCATTGGGGTGCATGGATAAATAAGCGTGCACTAAAATAATACATATGACTTAACATTAAATTAAATAAAAGCATGACAATGAACATAGGACAGGTTTTGGACAACCAAGACATAAGAGATCTGTTTACATGGACACGACATTTAAAGCAAGTGCATAAGCTAGGAGGCACCAAAATAACAATACAGACCCTAATAATATGATTCTAAGACACTCCTGTCTACAAACCACTGGAGGTTTGGAGGGGGGGGGTNTTGGGGGGGGGGGGGGTGCAATGGATTAAGAATGGAACCTACAGCTTGTGGGTCAAAGACAATGGCCAGATTGCAAAATTACATTACAATCTGGACCTTAAAATGCATGTTGTTAAAAGCAAAATGTCTTTAATCAATCTCCTGAAGTCTAGACTAGCGTCATTTTATTCAAGCGAACGCCAGATGCACGCGATCCTGTCAATCCTGTCAATACGATAGTGTCAATACATTACGTCATAGACCCGCCATATGGTCATCTCAAGAGCATGGGCTCATATTAATATGCAGAGAGCCGGGATGCTAGCGATGGTTGACCGCTGAGGAGGGTAGGCCAATGAGACGCGGGCTGCTGCTGCAGACTCCGCCTTAATCATGCGTGCGCATCATGTAAACAATAGCCGTGTCACTGGGGTGTCCAGTCACTCCAGTGGCGCGAAAATCGCACGCTCGTTATCCTATTGAATGGGGAAGGGACTGACTGATCGTTTTAGCTCAACATTCCTAACAGAAGTGCGAGCGCCAAAATGACAAAAGCAAAGTTTCACAACCACATTACTCAGTAAGCCGTGCGTACAAACAAGAGCCCACCCCTGGCACCCTCATAATGGCTTATATTAGATACAAGATAATATTTAATGTGAAGTCACTCCTTGCAATGGTACACTCCCCAGAGCATACCCGACCATATAAGAATAACATATAAATGTGAAATCACTTATTTTCGTCCTAAGTTCATATCCACCTAAGGACTCATACTCCTGAGAGCTCGGGAAAGTGCTCCATGTACCTATAAGTGAAAGTGCGGTTCAAGGGTCCATTTAAGTCCCTATAAGGCCTAAGGCCAGCTACGTCATCTCCACCTGCTTCTTATTTCCTCAGTTGATACAAGAGGCATTTCCTCAAGCACAAGATAATAGAATATCGGCAAAATAAGGCAAAAATTAAGCAAAGAAAAGAACCAACCCCCAAACATTGGGGAACACAAAAATAAAGCGTAAAGATAATTTGCCGAGAACCAATCTCCAAACAGGAGGGAACACAAAAATGAAGTATAAAGATAGAATAAAGCACAAAAAATACAAAGCATGAGAGTATTCAAGACCCAACTCACCCATTAAAGGCCTGAATTGTATGGAGCCACTTGTAGTACAACTTCACAAACAAAACTCCTCGATGGACCACATGCTGAATAACTGCTAATACAACTTGTCATCAAGACGCTCTGAAGTCGAATGAACACTGCACACTACAACCAACTCTCGTACTCCTAAAAGTCTCCGCCCCTCCGCTGACCCCTTACGCAACATTCTACAAAATTTAGACCCTTTCTCACTATTCCCATACACAATCATAACAAAACTACATACTTTCAAATGCAATTTCATACAAAGCAAATAATACATTCAATAATTTTACAAAAACATACAATTCCAGGCCTTTAATGGGTGAATTGGGTCTTGAATACTCGCATGCTTTGTATTTTTTTTTAAGTTTTAAATAGATATCAATAGGTCACTAAATTCATTGAGTTGATAGACTTTTGACTCAGGTGAAGACCACTGACATTTGAAGATCATTTACTCTTCACTACGGCTGACATTGGTATCGCTTTTTTCGTGTCAACCTGCACATGTCTATCAGGAATACCGGCAGAAAGACAATAAACAATGATAAATGTCATAAATCATTCACAATGCTTTTAAATTTGGTAATTTTCATTTGTCTCTTCTTGGAAATTTCTTTCTCAGAAACATGATTGTGAACTGTGAACTGATTAATGCGTCAAAAAATATATAATTGTATTCCATTGAAGAATCTCAGCTTTGCGGTTCTGATAATCTAATGTGAATATCAACTCATCCTTAAGGACTTCATAAGTCAACTGTCAGTCGTGAATATCAACTCATCCTTAAGGACTTCATAAGTCAACTGTCGGTCGTGAATATCAACTCATCCTTAAGGACTTCATAAGTCAATTGTCGGTCGTGAATATCAACTCATCCTTAAGGACTTCATAAGTCAACTGTCGGTCGTTCAACTCATCCTTAAGGACTTCATAAGTCAACTGTCGGTCGTGAATATCAACTCATCCTTATGGACTTCATAAGTCAACTGTCAGTCGTGAATATCAACTCATCCTTAAGGACTTCATAAGTCAACTGTCAGTCGTAATTCCTGATATGACTGAACGGAGACAGCTCTTGACTGAAGAAACAATGCCAGACGATGAAAAATGCCTATCTTGTCTATTAGCTTGCATTCATGCTTTCTTGCCCATCTAAGATCAAATAAGTGGAAATGTGATGATTAGACGAAAAGGAAGACGCATAAAATCCATCCCAAAAGACGAGGTAAACGAAAATGATGGTGATAATGACAAGAGAAATGGTGATGAAAGCGATGAAGACCTCAACTATCAGGACGACTATAAATGGATGAGAATGGTTGGTGACAATAAACAGTGTACACTTAAATACAGGACACATGAAACAATTACTTTCTACACATAGGTAAATGCCCCCTTTAACTCCTTCATAATGAAATCGACTGATATAAAGGAATGTCGAGTTATTATCGTGCTTATATTATGATTTTCTCCTTTATAATCTTCATGATATTTTGATACCTCACGTCAGTCTTACAAGAACATGTGTGTTTTTGCTATAAATATAAAAAGTATGAGGCACTGTATGCCCCATGATAGCTGTAATGCACGTTTTCTATTTTCTGCTATAATTATTAGGAGTGTGAGGCACTATATGCCCCACGACAGACTTAATAGGAACTTTTTTTCGACAGCCGGTGAAGGTGAAATGTTGAGCAGTGTATAACCAGTGTTGAACAGTAACGTGTAGATTTATTTTGGACCACAGCTGCTTTCCTGTTGACAGTTGTGCAGCTGTATGATGATGGCGTGAAATCGCTGACGTTGAAGTTTGTAAAATGCATCAAAAAAGAGGCAAACGAGGCGATGCTCTTTGCATCCATTTTGAACCACGTGACAGGGGGCTACCAGTTAACATAATTCAAAGATAGGAAAAAAACAAAACAAGCTGAGCTACACAGAAAAAGTCAGTTCTGATGTCTTTGATGTTGATGTCATTCAGCCATTGTTATTTCATGGATGTCTCATTTTCATCATCATCTTCATCTCCATCATTATTTTCTTCTGAATTTGATGAATAATGGAAAGACAGTTGTTTCTTTATTTCTTTCTCTTTATTGTCATTTCATCAGTTTGTCTTGTTGGTTCTCAGTATCGAATATTTCATAAACTAGAGAGACAGCCAAAATATACAAACTTCCAACACAGTACAAAATGTGGGAAGAGGATGCGGGAACCAAGCGACCGGTCTAATACAATTCACAGTGAACTCTCTACTATTCCAGACAGATCTAACTTTTCCATAAAGTCATAATAAAGTTGATTAATAACTTTTCGAGTCAACTTGTTGGCACTCCTAACGACCAGTCAACCGAACGATACACATCAGAACCATTCCTCACAGCAAAGATATTACATACCGACTAAATGTTATAAATGAAGTTAATCTTATATTATAAAAAAAAAAAATAAAACTCTTGAAATTTTGTAGGAGCCATTATTATCTCGACTATTTCAGCACCAACCAACCCAAAATTTTGCATACACCTTCCTCATGATCTGAAGGTGTTTCTTTTGATAATTTCTTCGCCTTAAACGGTCCGTAAGTATTTTTTTGAAAATTATGTAAATTTTCTTTGTTTTGTGAATACGGTCCCAGTTCGGTGTTTTTAAATGGATCATACGTCATTGGTTTTTGCGGTCCGCCCCTAAAATGTTTACTTCCGCTCCCAGAAGTTGACACCGAGCATTTGTATAAGATGCCGGGTCGAGAATATTGTACGTAGTAGAGTTAACCGCCAGAGAGAACATAATCATCATTACAAAAACGAGCAGAATCAATAGACTGAATATTATGTGGACCACCAGTGCGAAAACCGATGCTTTCCCATAGAAAGATGCATGCAGGTCCTAAATTTGGCTGTACCAACAGCCAAGAAACGCTTCCTCCCATGCACATAGTGGGGGTTAATTTCTCCACTGATTTCATCATATGGAAATCACAAACCGACCTAACCTGGTCCTTTTTCTTTACAGTTGGTGGGCAGCAATGTTCCTGATTGTCTCCGAAATATGTAGAAAATCGATTTTCTCATATTCAAATGATCTGTTCCATTTTTTGTGTAGTTTGGTCGCCCCACATTTAGTATTTATCCAAATTACCTATTCCATTTCTTAAACTGACGTTTATGCTCATGACGTCACTACTATTGTAGTGTCTGCAGCCAAATTGGTGTTTTGAGGCTAAATTCATCAAAAATGGCGGTTTAGAGAGGCTGGCGTTGAGAAAAATCATTAATTTTTAGCCGCTTTTTGTTTGTTTGTTTTTCAGCCCGATATGATTACACACAATGAAGTGTTTGAGCACAATAAGTACAAAAAGAGGAGCGGTGTTAATGTTGTAGATGTAGTTTGGTCTTTTGCTTCGCACGATAACGCCGCAAATTTGCGGGTGCTTTCACTAGTTATGTTAAAAATTTACACAAAAAACATCTGCCTTTATATGGGCTTCGTTCACTTCTCACGAGTTTGCAGAGCATGTCTAAACAAGTAATTATTGTCGAACTCATTGAGGCAATGTAAAACTCTACACACTGTGGCGATACTCCATGTTTTTCATTTTCAGATACTTTTTTGAAGGAAATTTTCATGCAACTTTTGAAGATAATTACGAAATAGCGTTAACAAATGGAGATAAGAGACCATTGAACATTTCAGGCATTGAAGTTGTGAACAACCGAATAAGAGATATTTGTAGAAACGCTGTCTCACGAATTGTGAATCGCATTATAGTTGGGACTCCTCAACATTTCGGTTCTTCCGCTTTCTTAGGGAATATAATCCAAAGCCCTAGCAAATCTGAGTTTCTGGGTTTGGCTTTTGAAATGAGAGGTTTCCATGAAACGACAGATAACTCCAATCCTTCACTCAAATGTTTACATAAATGCCTGGCTTGATCATTGATGGCTTATGGACTAAGACGATCCACCACGGCTTCACTGTAGTCAGCTGAATTTGTATTTCATTTGAAATGACAATATTGTGTGTTCAAGTGATCTATTGCTATATCTGTAGGTATAATTATTAGATCAGTTATGGCATTGTATAATACTTGCCATCTTTTAAGCAGTCAAACACTCAGTTATTGTCCATTCTTCCAGCCCGTACGGACATCACAATGGGGTGTTGTCGTCTGCTGCCTTGTGTACGTCTGGCACCATTAGTTCGGCTTCTTTCCTGACGGATCGGCTTCACCGGCATTGTCTGATATTTAGTCCTTGGAATCGTGACTTGGGCACGAGGTGGAGGCCTTGATGTGGTGCCAGACTGGGTACAGGTCCGGCTAGAGTTCTTAGACAGTTGGTGAATGGCTGCTGTTTCACGCCTGGTTACAACTGATCGTTGTTTAACTTTGGTATGTCGTGGTGTTATAGGTGGATGATCTGATGGGTAAGATGTTGCATGTGCTTGTACTCGACCAGGAGAGTCAGCAGACGGTGCAGCTGATGATGATGTCCTGAGAGGATTGAATTGGTGTGGCTGTTGCTGTGGCTGGATGGACGTTGGGTGTGGTGGTGGATATTCTAGATGTGGATAACTGGTTTGCTTCCAGCCAGAGGTGGCACCTGACTGCTGACTGTGGTCCTGATTAGGGTAGGCTGGACATTGGTCATTCCTCAGATGGAAGTTTTGTGAAAAATTTGACGGCGGCAGGTAACTGAGCAGCTCCATAGGCGGGGGTGGCATATCTTCAAAACTGATTTCTTCGTAATGTCTGTAACCTCTGTCTAAAGAACTGCTGGCAGTGGATGGGATAGAGATAGAACTGTACCAGTAACTTTTCTTACTCTTATGAAAGCACGAAACCAGTCCCGATTTACCTTTTCCCTCTCCTCTGTTTTGATGATGTGTCAGTCGACTAGCATGGTGGTCATGAAATGTAAACACATCTGATGTGGATGGGCCAAATCCCCCGGAATAAAAATGGACAGGGAGGTTTCTTTTGTGTAGATGGCTTGGTGCTAAACAA
Source organism: Ellobium chinense (assembly GCA_033807755.1). Classification (NCBI taxonomy): domain Eukaryota; kingdom Metazoa; phylum Mollusca; class Gastropoda; order Ellobiida; family Ellobiidae; genus Ellobium; species Ellobium chinense. The sequence goes on along the minus strand of JAWQUT010001326.1, from coordinate 22,628 downwards.
CATATCCCATCTCCCCAAGTTGATGGTGGACCCATAGCTCTCAGGATACTGCCCAGCAAGCAGATGATGACACCAAGACCAGTTACTGCGAAACCCCAGGAAAGAGCCGGAAGTTTGTTATGCGCCATGACAGTTTTACATCCATAAAGAGCCAAAGATGCCGCAGCAAGAATTTCTAGGATTGAAATAAAAGTGAATGAAAGTGAATGGTGAGTGAGTGAATGAATATAGACTTCACAGGCCACTTTGGGCTAATATAATAATATGCAAACAACGCCTTTCTGAACTAGAGCAATTATTCTGAATCTATGACGTCTGCCAACATCTCAGACTAAAAGAATGTTTAGGTTAAAACTCGTGCTAATATTCCATGTGGCTGGAAATGATTTACACAGAAGATGTCTATAATCATAGAATATCAGCTGTCAAATTCTCGTTTTGTACCATTTCATACCACCTTCAACCATTTACATAAATGTCCAGTTTTCTCTAGTTTGTTCCTGATCATTCATTTTGTTTCAAGTAAAGGAGCGGCTTCTTTGGTCTTCTTGTGGGGGTCACTCTCTACATTCCACATTGGCTCTCTCCTCATTCTCTAGTCAAACTCTATTCAGCGGAGCAGGTCGTGAGAACCACGATCAGGTGTCTACTGTCTGAGCACTTCAAAGAAAATGCCCAAGGGCTCGGGCGGCGGAGTCGATACCAGAAATCGATTAACTATCTCTTGAAAAACACGGCTACTGGATGGATGGATGAATGAATGGATGAATGATTTATTTATTTCTGGTGTAAGGTCTACAACGCCAAATTGTTATGTTTATGGAGAATTGGGAGTTTATCCACTCCTCATAGCTAGACAAATTAAAATAGTTAAGTACTGGTTTAAAATTCTAAATAGTAGAGATGATAGCATGATTAGAAAAATGTATGAATGTCTCCATAAATTAACAGACGTTGACGATAATATAGTAACATGGGCATCTCTCTTAAAGAAAATGTTGTACAGGTATGGGTATGGTTTTGTATGGGAGCAACAGGGCGTATCCTCAGAGAAAATGTTTATTAATGAATTCACGCTGCGATTGAAGGACTGCTATGTTCAAAACTGGAGGGCTGAAATAGAGAATACTAGTAATAATAGACTTTATAAGAGATTAAAAAACAGCTTTGGCTATGAATATTATCTATCCTCAGTAGTTAGTCAAGGGTTTAGAAAGTCAATATCAAAA
>JAWQUT010001326.1:9159-20904 GCA_033807755.1 Ellobium chinense | reverse complement strand
TAGTTTTGAGAAAATCGCAGTTGAAATTTTGGTGATCATTAAATTTGCATGAAAAGTTATGGGAAAATTGGAGATAGTCAAAAAAGAAGTGGTAATAACTCGGCAACCAATAAAGATACGGCTTTGATATTTATACCAGTGAAAAACTGGCTAAAAATAACCCAACCTATGTCGATAACTCCAATTTGACCAAAAGTGGAGATAGTCACTTCTTGCGCTCAGCCGTCGATATATATATATATTTTTTTTTTCCTTTTCATTTGTTCCTTGTATTAATGTAACATTTCATTGTATGTGGTTGGCTTATGCCTAAATGAATAAACTTGAAACTTGAAACTTGAAACTTGGAACTTGAAACTTGTTCTTTTGAATTCAACTACTGTAAACATCAACACATTTTCCAGTAGTCAAAATACTCAGTAGAAACTGCTGTGTACGTCAAAGACTGTAAAGGCATCCTCGATACATTTAGAAAACGCTGGTCTTAGTTTTAATCTTGTGCTCTTTATAACACATTTCACACTGTCTACGTCTTTATAGGAAAAGCATCGAGCTTTCAGCTGCTTCTCGACAAACAATTTTGTCTGCAGTTTCATTTAGATCTTTCACTGATTTTCTTTTCACAGAAACTCTTACATGGTCTGGATTTAATCTGTCAGTCTCCTCTGGTAAGTAATTGTGCACTGCTGGTGAAAAAATTAAGTTGGCGGCTTCCAGATCAGTTGTACAGAGTGTAGTGCATTCTTTGTTACAGCAGCACCAAGAAATTGTTGACTTGAAAAAATATGTAACTTTTCTCAAGCGATAAATTTCAACAACAAGGCAAGGAGCTGCTTTCTCTGTTCCCAACACTTCCATCGTGGCAACAGGCTAACTCAAGACTTACTTTTAGTAGCTATATCTATAGTATAAAATTTTCATTTTCATTTCTTACATAGCATATGCCTATAATTACATTCTTTTTTTTTTTTTTTACAAAATTACAGACACACCCCTAAAAAAAGAAAAAAAGCTTTTCTAAGATCGGTTCAACGTAGTGATTAATAGTACCATTTTTTCGTGTGTTTCTTAAATGCATGCCGTAGTGAGTACATAGTGCGTACCAGTTACGGCATCTACTTCAAATAATGCAAGAGCTGGTATTCACAACATGTATTAAGTTATCCAATAAAGATTTTCGGCGTAATCGATTCCGTCACAGTAGGGCGAGGTGGCTCTCACGACTCCTGTTTACGTCATCAACTGTGAATGTGGCTCTCATGACCTTCAGCCGTACTCGGTGCTGGAATCGCTCCGTTTTTCTCAATATAACATGGTTGGCCAGTTCTCTACTATCCTAATGCGGTAAGTTGTTGCTCAAAACTCACCTCCTAATACAGCTGTAACTACCAAGAACGTCCCTGTGCTTAAAACTCACCTCCTAATACAGCTGTAACTACCAAGAACGTCCCTGTGCTTAAAACTCACCTCCTAATACAGCTGTAACTACCAAGAACGTCCCTGTGCTTAAAACTCACCTCCTAATACAGCTGTAACTACCAAGAACGTCCCTGTGCTTAAAACTCACCTCCTAATACAGCTGTAACTACCAAGAACGTCCCTGTGCTTAAAACTCACCTCCTAATACAGCTGTAACTACCAAGAACGTCCCTGTGCTTAAAACTCACCTCCTAATACAGCTGTAACTACCAAGAACGTCCCTGTGCTTAAAACTCACCTCCTAATACAGCTGTAACTACCAAGAACGTCCCTGTGCTTAAAACTCACCTCCTAATACAGCTGTAACTACCAAGAACGTCCCTGTGCTTAAAACTCACCTCCTAATACAGCTGTAACTACCAAGAACGTCCCTGTGCTTAAAACTCACCTCCTAATACAGCTGTAACTACCAAGAACGTCCCTGTGCTTAAAACTCACCTCCTAATACAGCTGTAACTACCAAGAACGTCCCTGTGCTTAAAACTCACCTCCTAATACAGCTGTAACTACCAAGAACGTCCCTGTGCTTAAAACTCACCTCCTAATACAGCTGTAACTACCAAGAACGTCCCTGTGCTTAAAACTCACCTCCTAATACAGCTGTAACTACCAAGAACGTCCCTGTGCTTAAAACTCACCTCCTAATACAGCTGTAACTACCAAGAACGTCCCTGTGCTCAAAACTCACCTCCTAATACAGCTGAAACTACCAAGAACGTCCCTGTGCTTAAAACTCACCTCCTATTACAGCTGAAACTACCAAGAACGTCCCTGTGCTTAAAACTCACCTCCTAATACAGCTGTAACTACCAAGAACGTCCCTGTGCTTAAAACTCACCTCCTAATACAGCTGTAACTATCAAGAACGTCCGTGTGCGTGTAATATGTTTGACACGAGTGTGAGTTGTTCTCATGATGAACTCCAGCAACACACACATCACGGAACTCGTCAACAGCACAAGACTCAACATAATACCACACCGGACCAGGGCCAGATAGTCTGTGGATATCATCATTATCATTCTCATCATCATTATCATTAACCTCATAATCATCATTTAAGATTTTTTTTAAACTTAAGAACTTAAAAGTGGATGTAAAAAGGTAGGTCTTCACAGATAACAAAATTAATTTATTGGTTCAAATTTCCCATGATCTAAAAAGATCTTCTTCAGGCATAACATCATTTTAAGAACAGTAAAGAAAGTTTGAAAGTTTAAAAGCAAATAGTGAGTACGGCATTCTTAAAACGGGTAATAAAGCTGTCGTCAGTGTTAAGTAAAGTTAAAACACGATGTAGTTAAGATAAGAGTGATTGTTTTAGATGCCTGTGTCTAAATAACTAGAATATTGCTAACGTTACATTTTATGCTTTCTCACCGGCCTTCACTTTATCTCTCTCTCTCTCTTTCTCTCTCTCTCTTTCTCTCTCTCTCTCTTTCTCTCTCTCTCTCTTTTTCACTCTTTCTCACTCCCTCTCTCTCTGTCACTGCCTCTCACTCTCTCTCTCTTTATCTGTCTCTCTCTCTCTCTCTCTCTCTCTCTCTCGTTCTCTCTCCTCTCTCTCTCACTCAGCTTGAGTGAGCTTTACCAGAATACTGACAGCAAAGGTTGGAAACTACTGTAATTATTACAGTCGATATTAGAAGTGTATGTAAGGTGATGGCTGAAAGACAAGGAAAATTGAGTGAATCAAAAGAACTTTGGACGGGACACATTTCATGTGTTGAAGGGAAGGCTGTTGAAATTAAGTTCATCATTATTGAGATCGTCGTGTGTGCAATGGACCTCTAAGTAACGGATAAAAAAGGATTCTTAAATAAAATTTTAATTGCTCTTTGATAGGGAGGTCTATAGTACTATCTAGTCATTATCATCAGTATTAAGAAAGGGTCCAATCACGAAACATTGGCTATTTCTTTCTAAATAAAATACATTATACATTTTCCAAATAGTTTTGTGTCGTACCTAGGAAAAATCATTTTAATTTTAATCATCATCATCATCATCATCATCCTCAGTATCACCATAAATGAAACTAAATATGATTCTGCCCAGGATTGTTTTGAAAATGTACAATGAATTTATGTTTGTAAAAAGTCAACGTTTCGTGATTAGACACTGTATGTAGACTGACATTACTGACAAGTGGCATCAACAGACGTAAGAGTACAATGAAAAAAATGGTTTGAGAGGGTCAGGCCAGCTCAATAAAGTTTCTCCACAAGAAAGCTACATAGTGTTCGTTATAACGATGTTATATAGTACCCGACATACGGATGTTATCTAATACTCGTTATAAGGAAGTTCCACAGTTTAAAGACGTTCTGAAATAGTATAAATTTTATTATAACCGTCTCTAGTCAGTGTCTCGTGATCTTAAGATCGTGGTCATTATTTGCAGTGTTTCTATTCCATGAACTAATCCCAGCCGAGATGTAGATTATAGCACTCACTGCATGCGAGGGTCCCGTGAGTAAATGAGTGCTTCCGTCTGGGATCTACAGTGGCTGGGATCAGTCCATGAAACATAATACTGACGAGGACTCCACTTTTAATTAACTAACGTGATTTTAGAGAAAGTACTAGACCTATTTAGTATTAGAATACAAATTGTCAATTGTTCACATCATTTTCACACGGCATTCACTTGTGTGTCCCATGAACATAACGGTGCCCGGTGAGTCTGTCAGTGTGAGCATTAATCGCCGACACTCATGAATGTATGAACATCGGGTTTTCCCGGCGACTACATATAGTTAACTGTGGCGAGTAGTTAGAATCTATTGCCTGTTGGTGTGAAGTCAGTAATTAGTTCCGTGTAGATAGTTTTTTCCGCCAGAGTGACTTCCCTTGGATAGACGTTAGAAAACTATATTGTAGAAAGGAAATGCTGCATTAGCAGTTTGAACAGCAAATGTCACAATAAAAGTTTACAGACCATCTCCAAAGCTACCACACCATCCTACAACCACTCCATACCACAAACATCTTTCACTACCACTACTTTCACCACATTCACTATCACAACTACCATCACCACAGTTACCACCACAACTACCATCACCACGGTTACTACCACAACTACCATTACCACAGATACTACCACAATTACCATCACCACAGTTACTACCACAACTACCATCACCACAGTTACTACAACAACTACCATCACTACAGTTACTACCACAACTACTATCACACCACAGTTACTACCACAACTACCATCACCACATTTACTACCGCAACTACCATCACTACAGTTACTACCACAACTACCATCACCACAGTTACCACCACAACTACTATCACACCACAGTTACTACCACAACTACCATCACCACAGTTACTACAACAACTACCATCACCACAGTTACTACCACAACTACCATCACCACAGTTACTACCACAACTACCATCACCACAGTTACCACCACAACTAATATCACTGCTACTATTGCTCCTGCGTCTACCCGTGCCATTGTTATTATTACTGCTGATACTCATAATGCTACTAATGTAAAAAGAAAGCTCAGCAAGTTCATCAGGAAATGGGTAGACATGCCACCTTGTTTGACAGACACAGCCCTCCACAGCAAAAGTTGCAGATTAGCACTTCCATTCAAGTGAGTCGTTGAAGAATATAAAGCTGGGAAATCCAGACTTGCAAGGATGTTTCAGGAATCATCAGACTTATCGGTAGTGTCTGTCCAACTCACGCTGAAAACTAACAGGAAGTGGAAAGTCAGTAGAGCAGTCCACGCAGCAAAAAAGACATTGCAACTTAAAGAGGTCATGGGGTAGACACAAACCAACAGGAGAGGATTTGGCCACGATGACATTCAATGGTGGTCCAGAGCAAACACGAAGGAGCGCAGAGACATGGTCATCCAAGAAATCAGAGGTACAGAGGATGAGACACGAGTCCAGATAACAAACAGGTCCAGCAAGGTCAATGGACTACATGGGAGAATGCGCTTCAAAGATCTCTAACTTGGAATGACATATGACACATGGCACCACTGCGACTAAGCTTCACCATCAGATCAGTGTACGATCTCTTGCCCACTGACACAAACCTCAAGAAATGGGGAAAGACCACAGATGCTAGTTACCTATTCTGCAATGGGGAGCAAACCTTGATGCATGTCATATCAGCTTGCAAAGTGGTGAAAGTGGCACTGGCACAAGGACGGTACGCAGGGCTCCACAATAGAGTCCTGCGGAGATTGGCTAAGGCAATCGACAAAGCCAGACAAAGATGCAAATACAAAACAAGTATCCAAGTTTGTCCCAAAATACTTCCTCCGTGCAGGGCAGGCAACCGGCAGCAAGATCTGATTCAAATCCACCCCCTCCAGTGGCTACAATACTGGATAGTACAGACTACTGGGAAATGGCAGTAGATTTATCGGGCTGTCAGACGTACCTTGAGGCAATCCGAACATCTAAAATGCGACCAGAAATCGTCGTGCATTCAGCAAGCACAAAGCAGATGCTGCTGATTGAACTGACAGTGCCGTTTGAATCCAAGATGGACGAGTAGCATGCGTACAAAACTTCCAAGTACAGTGAACTTGTTCTCGAACTAAGAAGAGCAAGAATATCGGCTAGAGTAATGGCTGTGGAAGTAGAGACAAGGGGTATGGTGAGCACTTCGGTCTACGACCTACTCAAGTTGCTCGGAATGCGAGAACGGGCACGATCACGTAATCTGAAGGATCTGGCAGAGACTGCAAAACAGAGTTCAGCATGGATACGGACCAAACGTAACGAGCAGTGGAATGTTGCATAGTAAGTTTAAATATACCTAAAATGCAACTTTCACTATGGCTTCACGGTGGCAGAGAGGATATGAAGTACGGAATTAAGAACTGGAGGTTGCGGGTTCAAATCCCTCCCGAAACGGAAAAAAAAATATACTTGGGAGTCATGACATAAGTTTGGCCCAGTCCCTTTAGAGTATCATGATGTCAAAAAGGGCCGAAACACTTGTTAGACGGGGGTATCTTTCTCTGAAAATCTTCTGTTGCCTCGCTCTCCGAGTAAGAGAGTTTCCTATTTACAGCGACTGCTACTATTACTGCTGCTGCTATAACAACACTAACTACAACAACAACAAAAGCAACAACAACAACGTCTACTATTAACTGCTGCTATACCGATGTTTAAAGTGTTGTTTTGATGTTATTGTTGTTGTTGTTGATGGTGGTTTTGGTGCTGCTGATGCGGCAATGACAGCCATGGCAATAAAAGGAGTGGTAGTGATTGTGGCGCAGCTGGTGCTGTTGGTGCTATTAGTTGGTGTTGTTGTTTGGTATTATTGTTGATCGTGGTGGTGATGATGGTGGTGCAGCAGCGTAGATGGTGGTGATGGAGGTCCAGCCACTGAGGCGATCGTCTTTGGTGACAGTTTTGTTGATAAAGTGATGGTGCTGGTGGTGCTGCAGATGTTAGTTCGCGTCTTTTGGGATGGTCAGTAAACGTTTATGGTAATTAAATTGCTAAAACTATTAATGCAAAATAGATCTATGCTTTTAACGGTAGAAAATATCTCTGAAATCCCCCATTTAAGGGAAGTCACTTCAACGTAATGATGTCATGAAATCATATCTAATGTTTAAGTAATCTCCCTTGACAATTTGAATGTGGCTCTTTTAGGTGACGTCATTTTTCTAGCCATGAAAAGAATGACGTAATTCCTTAAACAAATCATGAGATGACGTGGTATAGTGGACATTGAAATGATGAAATCTCTTGCAAGTGAGGTAAGCAATCTCAGTCAGGATTAACGGAGGACATGACACACTCATCCTGTAAATGAGAATTTGACGTGCAACCAACTCAGCTCAGTCATACAGGGTGAAGGCACTATAATTTCTAAAGACGTACGTGAGAAGCCAGTGACAGTCTGTGAACAATTATTTCCATCACATCTGACCCACAGTCCATAGACGTAACCAGTCTCCAATCGCCAGGCAGGGGCGATCACTCCCGTCACATACACACAGTAGCCAACCAAGAGGACAAGAGACGGGCTGACAAATGGTTCAGCTGGTCGGCGACGGCCTCTCTTCATGGTCACTGTTAGACCAATAATGTCTGGAGTTAGTGACAGCGAAATGACAAAAGGACATTTTGCTAGCACCGCTTCTATGTCAGCTTGAAAACCGGTGGAAAATACAGACAGACTCTATTGACAAATTATGTAATATCATCTGCTATTACCGCCACCACCACCCCTGCTACCCTCCTCCCCCTTCCCTCCCCCCTTCCCATTTTTTCACCAAACAGTAACATTGCAACAGTTCATAATAATTTAACATGAACTCAGTACAATAAGCGTCAATCAGTGGACTGAATACAAGACACGATAGTTTTAGACCATTCTACGAATACTTTGAACATTGGTATATTACGCCACTGACGTTTTAGGCCATTTAGTGAATACTGTGAACATTAATTCAGTACACCACACCACAAATCAACTCAATAAATACTTTGAACATTAGTACACTACGTCACTGCCTCAGACTAATAAGTGAATACTTGAATATCAGTACTTTATGCCACTGTCTCAGACCAATAGATGATCACTTTGAACATTAGTACACTACGTCACTGCCTCAGACTAATAAGTGAATACTTGAATATCAGTACTTTATGCCACTGTCTCAGACCAATAGATGATCAATTTGAACATTAGTACACTACGCCACTGCCTCAGACTAATAAGTGAATACTTGAATATCAGTACTTTATGCCACTGTCTCAGACCAATAGATGATCACTTTGAACATTAGTACACTACGCCACTGCCTCAGACTAATAAGTGAATACTTGAATATCAGTACTTTATGCCACTGTCTCAGACCAATAGATGATCACTTTGAACATTAGTACTATAGTACACTAAGCCACTGTCTTGGACCAATAACTGAATACTTTGACCATGAGTGCACAACGCGGCTGCCTTAGACCGGTTGGTGAATACTTTGACCATGAGTGCACTACGCGGCTGTCTTAGACCGGTTGGTGAATACTTTGAACATGAGTGCACTACGCGGCTGCCTTAGACCGGTTGGTGAATACTCTGACCATGAGTGCACTACGCGGCTGTCTTAGACCGGTTGGTGAATACTCTGACCATGAGTGCACAACGCGGCTGTCTTAGACCGGTTGGTGAATACTTTGAACATGAGTGCACTACGCGGCTGTCTTAGACCGGTTGGTGAATACTCTGACCATGAGTGCACTACGCGGCTGTCTTAGACCGGTTGGTGAATACTTTGAACATGAGTACAATACGCCACTGTTTTAGACCAGTTAGTGAATATTTTGAACATTAGTACAATACGAAACAATGAATTTTAATTTCTGAAACAGTTGGCAGTATGTTTCTTTTACATTGTACACACGTCAACCTTTATTACAACTTCTCACTATATTTATACGCTTACAGCAAGACTGAATCACTCCTCAAACTTTAAGATTGTATTTTATAAATACAAGATGAAGTTTAGTGACATATGGATTATTCTGCCTGTGTTAACTGCTCTCTCTCTGCCACAATCTCAGTACACCAATCTCCCAGAATCACACAGAGACACAAACCGTTACAACAGGAGGCCTAACTAAAATGTAACCTATATACATAATGAATGTGTCCGACGGAGCCAAATGGCAATATATTATTATCTCCCATTACATTCTGTAGACGGGCGATATAATAATATTTATAACTTTGTACACAACTGTCTTACGATTACGATTACCTTCTAGTATAAAACTTACTGTCAGAAAACTGATTTTGCCGTTGAGCCACTGTGAGCAGTCAGTGGTTATTATCTGATTTTGAACAATTCTGCCGTAAAACCTCTCATCAAGCAAATCCTGGGGGAAAAAATGCTGTTTAATTTCTGAAACTTAGTTCATGGGTTTACGAAAAAATTAGTATCCCCATTTTAGCCTACTTGAACAACCTCATTATATTTTCAAAATAGATTAAACGTCTTGGAAAAATGTTTGAGCAATGTAAACATTTACTAAACTGCACCTCCCTCGTAATATTCAAGCTGTAGAATGTGTTCTCAAAACTGAGTATATTCTGACAGATTACGTATCAGAGTAAATTTCAACATCAAGTTTTTGTTTTACAATTTCTAGTTAATTCACACTTCCAGTGAGTCATCTCCGCTATAAAACAACTTCATCATCATCAACATCACCATCATCAGTATCATCAACATCATCAACGTCATTAACATGGTTCCATGACGGAATCTGAACAACGAAAGTTCGTCAGGACGTTTACCAAGATAATATAGAACTCTCTGTAAAGAAAAAGGATTATACTCTAAGATAACACAATCTTTTTATAATTTTTTTTCACTTTACTTACATACCTCTCATGAAGACCAGCTGAAATCAGCTGTGTTTGTACCAGGGTAATGATTTTTTGTCTTTTAAAAACCGGGCTGTTCAAATGAATAATAATGGGTGAAGGGGACAGGGCGGGATGAACATCTGATCTTATTGGACTCATCAGATTCCCTATCTCACACGCACAGTGTCTGTGTACGTTTCCAACTCAGAGGCGTAACCTGAGCACTTTATCATTGCATTCGGGTGTGTTTCCTCACTGCCATTACAACATAAGCGACTTCTGGTTTAACGTCCCTTCCTAGAATTTGAGTTGTAAGTAATCGAATTATGTGGTATCATATATCCAGAGTATCGTTCTATTTTACCTCTGATTGTCTATGGTGGTTTTTATAAGGCCGCAAGTGAAAGCCATGCTTTGCTTTATATGTGCTACAAATTAAGGCAAAATATATAAATGAGCATGGCTATCCCGAGGTACGTGGTAAACGCTCAATGAGGTCGTAACGTCCAGAGGTGTATACCTACGTCCAGAGGTGTATACCCATTGTCAGGACTATGTCTGGTGCACACCGAAGATTTTCAGTGGGTCTTGGCAGAAGAAAGAGGTCGAATTTAGTTATTTACAAGAGCTGTTGACAAAACCATGAAAATTAGAGTCAGGGATATTTTCATGAAGAAATTACCACAACACAAATTGTCTATCATTCAATTATTATTGGCAAAATCCAGGAAGGTATTGATGCTCCTTTAAGCCCAGTTTGTTGATTTTTAGCAAAACTGTTAGCCCAGGGGACAACACTGGGTCACGATTACAGTGGTAGAAGTTCTCAGAGCTAAGTTCAGAGTTATCATCGTAAAGGAGGAGGAACTTTGTCATGATGTGCCTGAGTTGCTCATTTGAGAAGTTCTACCGCCCACTACCTGCCACCACCTGCCACTACCTGCCACTACCGTCCACTACCTGCCACTACCTGCCACTACCTGCCACCCAAAGTGCAAAATCGTGCAGCAAAAGTACCGACTACATAGAACACTCGCATAATTGAGTTATTAATGTCCTTGCTGTCGTATTCCCATATCTCTACTTCCGGTTGTATTTTAACAAATTAAAACAATGTCTTCACCACTGCTGGAACCGATTTTGCCAAAGATTTGTGGGAAATGAGACAGCCAGTGCATGGTAAGAAAAAGCAGTTTAGACGAGAGTTATGGCCACTTTAGTTCTTAAAAAAATCAGCTGATTTGTTCCTGACCATGAGATTCTAAACAAACAACAGACTACACAGTGTTGGTCTAGAAACTGGCTGCACTCCTAAGATTTGTCAGTTTATTTTTAACATTGGACTTCACAACAGTAGACCTGTGATTATATGCTATTATTCTTACAGCAGTAGAATTGTGATTATACGTTATCATTCTTACAACAGTAGAATTGTGATTATACGTTATCATTCTTACAGCAGTAGAATTGTGATTATACGTTTTTATTCTTACAAGAGTAGAATTCTTATTATACTTATCATTCTTACAATGGTAAAAGACCACCATAACCACCGTGTGTTAAAATTTCAGGCTGAAAGTGCGGATATTTCAAGCTAATCAGACTGAATTATACCCATGTCTTATTGTCATAGAATAGAGAGTGCATATACTGTAATACCTCCTATAGACAACATTTGTACAGTCTTATGCTTGTTTCATGTTTAAACTATTATTCCCTACATATTCTTATGGTGACTCCTGCTAGCTGCACATTCCACATCCCAGCTGGAACAATGTGGGTCTGACACTGAGACAATTACAGCGTATTACTCATTTAATAACACTCATTATATTATTACAATCAACTACACCACCACATGGTCCCTTCCTCACCCCCCC
>JAWQUT010001325.1:0-18534 GCA_033807755.1 Ellobium chinense | reverse complement strand
GACAGCTGTGTTTGTTCATACCAGTTCAAAACTAAAGGAGCTACAGAAAGCTGAGGCTGTTTGTCACACTGAACATTGAAAAAAAAAGCCCGAGAAAAACGAGATGGAATTTCACAGTAAGAATTTTGAGACTGACTGCTCACTTCTCAACTGGGAATGTTGGGTGCGGTGAGGAAGGTAACGGTCACGCCAACAAGAGAGACGCGCCTAGCTCGTCACTCTTAAGTAAAATTGCCCCTCCCCTACTCTACCCATTTCCTTTACTCCTCCCCCTACTCTACCCATTTCCTGTACTCCTCCTCCTCCTCCTCCTCCTACTCTACCCATTTCCTGTACTCCTCCCCCTACTCTACCCATTTCCTGTACTCCTCCTCCTACTCTACCCATTTCCTGTACTACTCCCCCTACTCTACCCATTTCCTTTACTCCTCCCCCTACTCTACCCATTTCCGGTACTCCTCCTCCTACTCTACCCTTTTCCTTTACTCTTCCCCTTTACTCTTCCCCCTACTCTACCCATTTCCTGTACTCCTCCCCCTACTCTACCCATTTCCTTTACTTCCCCCTACTCTACCCATTTCCTGTACTCCTCCCCCTACTCTACCCATTTCCTGTACTCCTCCTCCTACTCTACCCATTTCCTTTACTCTTCCCCCCTACTCTACCCGTTTCCTGACCCCTCCGTCCGATGAACTGAAGTGTCTCATTAGCAGCGAGAGCGACAAAGGATAATAAACTTGCTAGAACTGATCTAGCTCCACTTGTGTTTAGACTGACATCTGTGAAAGGAAAAATGTTAGATTTAAAGATGGGGGTGGGGGAGAAGAGGGCAGGGGTTCCAGTCCCGGTGGTGGTGATTGACAGACGGATTATAATATTATACGCTTGGAGAGAGGGAAGGGATGTACTTGGACAAGGGGGCGGGGGAATGGAAGTGGGGTGGGATGGTGGAGATTATTTATATTGTAGTTTGTGAGTGAGCAGTCTGACCGATGTTCCAGAAAGTCCAAGAAGTTAAAGAGAGTGACCTAATACTATAATGGTCATCCATTCTTGACTATAACAAGGGTTCTCATCATTTTATCCACGGGTCTTGACGGGGCTCTTTAGGATAGTTAATGACGGGTTCCGGACACGGCACGACACGCCAATTTATGACGTAAGCAAACCTTTGTCCTCTTGTATGATGGCATCAGAGACGTGTACCAGAGGATGTGTACCTATAACATATTCAAAAGGAGATTCTTACACATTGTTTATGGAGGACTCTCGTTTAATATGAAGATATTTATATCCAGTATGGAATATGAGTATGACAAAGTGTGAGAACCCTCGTGCTAGATTACAGTAAGTGATGAAGGTATGTATCATAATAATATTCCATGCAGTTGGTAACAGTGGTTTTCGCAGGTTCATAGGCGCAAAAGGCTCGTTAATGCCAAGTGCACTGCACACTTGAGCGGGTCTTGTTTGTAGAGCCAACAAATACACCATTGTTTCATAGCACATTTGGTTTTAATTGCAGTTCATGGTGAGAAGTTGTTGAGTTGACAACCATAGACACTCGGAATACTTACCTGACAACTTTATGACGGCCCGGCGGGCGGTTAGACAGGGTTTATAGCTTGCTATTCTCCTCTCTGTGGCACCTACCGCTGTGGTCTCCCCAACTTGTTCTCATTTGGAGGGAGGGGGAGATGGGGCGGGCAAAAGGAAACTTGCACATTTTATTATCATTATATCATTATGATGATTTAATTGGTAAGTGTTAGATTGTGAAATCTGAAATAGCGGGCAGGGATGGGCACAACTTTGACATTTTTCAGTGATATTTAATCAGAAGGCGACAAATCTACTTCGGCTTCGATCTTAACCCTAATTCAAGACAATNGGGGGGGGGGGGGGGGGGGGGGGGGGGGGGAGAGATCCAGGGGAGGGAATTATGGGATTAGGGGACCGATGCCCAGAAAATTATAAGAACCGTCCTTTTCTTAACATTCTCAACACGGACATTTCAACAACTTCCTTATAGAAAGTTCCTGCATGCTCGGAATTTTTTAGCCAAAAAAAAAAAAAAGGCGACTGTTGATTGTGTATGTGGGTTACTAATGTTGCCATTTCCATGAAGGAAGTTGGTCCTATATAGAACAATTACAGAGACAGAAAGAGAGAGCGAGAGAGAGAGAGAGAGAGAGAGAGAGAGAGAGAGAGAGAGAGAGAGAAATTAACTTTTGTCCTTCCCCTCGTTCCCCTCTCTTCCTCATGTCCTATTCTCTGCCCTCTCCCCAGAGTGAGACAAACGGTTTTGGCCTTTACTTTTTGACACCTTTAGTAGAGTGGACCACACCTAGGTCATGACTCTTTTCTCAGCCGCCAGTTTTCACTATCTGTCCTGCTAGGACTGGAACCCGCCCCCTGTCGCTGTCGCCTGATCTCCTCCAGACTCTCGGCGTGCAAGATAAAAGAGTAAAGGTGTCAGTTTCGAGCAGTGTGCGCCACGAGTCGGTCTCGCCTTGTTGTATGTGTGGGGCCAAAGTTATCTTCTCTTCTAACACTTTTAAATGGTTCCCTGATCTCTGAGTTACCACTGGGGAAGCGCTGCTCGGGCCAGTTTAGAAAAAGTTATTGTTGAAATAAAACCATCCACGCGCACATTGACATGCACGCATACACCTCGGGCGTCTTTCGTTAACCTCCTCTCCCTCCTCTCCTTTTTTCCAGCTCTCGCACACATTTTATCACAAACCGCTTAAAACGGACCAATAAAAAATGCATAAGTAATTGGAGGTAAATTTGCCAGTAATTGTTTGCATTGAGTTGATGATTACAGTGATATTGCTTACTTTATCTCATCATGAATAACTTTAGAAGACAAGAGAGAGAGAGTGAGAAAGATGTTGTTTGGGATTTAAATGTTTTGGGGATAGGTTGGAGAGAGGGATTTAAGAGGAGATGAAGGAGCGTTGTTTGGGAGCCCAGAGAGAAATGGGTTAGGAATTCAAAGGATTAATGCCTGGCTTTTCGTTTTATGTCGCTCCTGTTTTCGGCAGCAATCAATGATGGAGGATAGGGGAGGTAAACTTTATTTTTTTCTAAAGGGACAAAACTCATTTTCTTCACCGCAGACAAAGGTAAACAAATTATTGAGAAGACTTTATAAAGTGCAGTTCTCTCACATGTATTGTTTTAGAGCGAATTTCCTGGGCTAACCTCAACTCACAAATGTTCCACTCCATTTTCTAATTTCTTTCTTTATTTCTGGAAACTTTCACTGGGCCAGGACTCGCTAATAACAACGCGTGTCTCATGTCAATGGAGATTAAAAAAGTGAATACCCTGACAGTTTGATTTCTTTTGTTCTTCCCGTCAAACATAAGACTGAGGTAAGTAATATACTTGATACTGGCTTATGTCGACAGTTCATACAGTCAAAATTTGACAAGTTTACACACGGCCATCGACATGACGGCCATATTGGAATAAAGAGCCATATTTCTAAATTGGCCCATTAAAACAAAATAAAATTCATTGTGTTTGTAATTTCAAATTTAATGATGTTAGCTTGTTTTGAATAAAGACGAGCAGAAATGTCTGTAAACTTTATTAGAAACTAGATCACAGGTGAATTTAGTTGTAGGAATTACGAGTATCAGCAGGCAGCCGGCCACATAATCTACTTCTACTTAATGTAACAGAGAGAGAGAGAGAGAGAGAGAGAGAGAGAGAGAGAGAGAGAGAGATAGAGAATAACTCTCTCTCTCTCACACACACACATATACACACACACACACACCCATACACACACACACACACACACACATACACACACACACACACACACACACACACACACACACACACACATATACACACCAGGTCAGATTTTGATCTTTCCCAGCCATGGAATGTAGAGGGTTTAAAGATCCTCCCTTGTTGTGGTCTAGTTCTCTCCTCCCCCCCNTTCTCCTCCTCTTCCTTATCTCTCTCTCTCCCTCCTGTCCCCGCCGCCTCCGATTGCCAAGGGTGTTTGAACCATAATATGATGAACCGAAATCTGTTGTCCAACTTTACCCGTATGTTTAGTCTGTCCTTTCACACTGCTTCTCTTTTATTTATATTCTCACTTTCTCTCTCTCTCTCTCTCTCTCTCTCTCTCTGTCTCTCTCTCTCTCTCTCGCACACACTCTCTCACCATCCTCCTTGCACATAATATCTCTCCGATTCCTTCTGTCAATCTCCATCTTTCACTCCCGTTTTCAGCCATCATCTGGACGTGATACCCAATCGCTCTCTCTATCTCGTCTTCTCTCACTTATTCTTTCTCTCTTTTCTCAAACTCCTACAATGTTATCTCTTCCCTCCCCCTCTCCTCCCAACAAATTCTTTTTCAAGAGAATGTTTACAGTAAACACAGCCCTTCAGTGTCACAAGTTCTTGTCTGGTCTGTTCACTGAAAGTTATCAGATCGCTTTGTACAGCTGTAAACCTTTTAACACGGCCAATTTTTATCTCGTAAAAAATGAAAAAGGCCAATGAAAAATTGTTGGGGTTTTTTTTTTTTGCACTTTTCTCGAATAGCATAGATCAAGCCCTCTCTCGCATGTCTCTTGAATGTACAATTCTGTTTTGAAATCTTGTAGCGTTTTTTTATTTCGAGTTTGCCAACAGGCGTTGCCCTCGATGTCGGATGCGTTCTTGCGTGCTATGGCGGCATAATAATTAGTCTTGAGAACAGTATAGATGATGACGTGTATGATAATAGCAACAAGAATATTATAGTCGGCCGGTGGCATGGTGACAAATTCAAACTTTGACCTTGAACGGGTGAATCTTTGACATTCCAAGTTTTAAATCTGGCGTGAAAATGATGCAAAAATGTTTCTTAACATCTTCATCTGTGTTTCAAGCAATCTGATAGCTGCTGGAATAAATCCCACTCTAAGCCGCTACTTGTTCCGCTCTGGCGTTTTTGCAGCAGGCCAGGAGATGGAAAGGAAATTATTCCACTCACGCCTTGCCTTCCAGCATGCCATCTTCACCTGCTCAAAACCCTTTGTCTTTGATCAAGGAACCATAAAATAGGATCAGCGAGAGAGGGGAGGGGAGAGAAGGGGTCGGATAGGGTCAGGATTGAAATCAAAGACCATTGTGTGTGAGATTCCTAGACAAACAATCAGACAAAAACAACCACAGACAGACAGACAGACAGACAGACAGACAGACAGGCAGGCAGGCAGGCAGGCAGGCAGGCAGGCAGGCAGGCAGGCAGGCAGGCAGGCAGGCAGGCAGGCAGGCAGGCAGGCAGGCAGGCAGGCAGGCAGGCAGGCAGGCAGGCAGGCAGGCAGGCAGGCAGGCAGGCAGGCAGGCAGGCAGGCAGGCAGGCAGGCAGGCAGGCAGGCAGGCAGGCAGGCAGGCAGGCAGGCAGGCAGGCAGGCAGGCAGGCAGGCAGGCAGGCAGGCAGGCAGGCAGGCAGGCAGGCAGGCAGGCAGGCAGGCAGGCAGGCAGGCAGGCAGGCAGGCAGGCAGGCAGGCAGGCAGGCAGGCAGGCAGGCAGGCAGGCAGGCAGGCAGGCAGGCAGGCAGACAGGCAGGTAGGCAGGAGGCAGGCAGGCAGGCAGGCAGGCAGGCAGATTTCAATCCAAAATAGCCCAACTGCACACCAACAGCCCAGCAAAACTGTGAAACAGCGACAGGAGATTTTGGATCATGAACTGTTGTTATTGTTGTTATTGGTGAATTATAACTATTTCTTTCATGAAGAAAAGAGAAGTCAAAGAAGTGAATAATAAAAGGAATTCTAGTGTAGGAAAAGTGCTAGTATCAAAATAATAATATCTTTGATTTAATGGTGGATCAGAACAGTTTATGTTCTATGATACACACCTGGCAATGTGGGACAACTGGACAAGGTGATCATCAATTATAAAATTATAAATATGCACAACTTGTAAGCTGACCTACATTTCTGCCATAATCTCTGCACTGTAGAAATTCACGTTTAGGGAGCAGTACAGCCAAACACGTGGCTGGGTCGGTTTGTTTACCTGAAAATATTTTGGCGTTTTGGGGCAATAACGGCGAACAAAGAGACACATAGACAGACACGCAGGCGGACTTGAAGTAACAGAGAGTAGAGCTGCAATTTTATTTGGCACCACCAGATTTGACCACTGAATCTCTACCCCCCCCCTGCTCCTCCCTCNTGCTCCTCCCTCCCCTCATAGTTAACACTGTGCTATTCGCCTGTCCTTCTAGTCTAGTGTCTCTCCCCCCCCCCCNTTCTCTATGCGTTGCCCACTTTTCTCAGCCATAATTCGGTGGACAGTCTGTACCCACCGGGCAGAGAAAACACAAAGGACGTAGGAAGGGGGGAACGCGAACAGTAGACAGCTATTTATAGACTTTATTGGGATCATTAGAGTACGAGGAATGGATTATCTCCCGTGTTTTGCCAGCGGAAGTTTCCGGTCAGTAGGATGCCATGTGACTCCATACAATGTTCCAGTGAGTTTCAGACTCACACAGCAAAACTTCCTATTGTACCTTCAGATTCACACACAGCTGTTCAAAATCGTTTCCATCAAGTCTTTCTGAGAATTCACACACTTTGACATCATTAATGTCGTGGATTCCATACGGAGTTTCTTGTTCTTTAATTAAAAAAAAATCATTGTTAGTCTATTATTTCCTTTCTTTTAACGCTGTGAATAATTTCATAAAATGACATGACAACCTAAACAAGTTGATTCTGCTCCTCTTTGCTTCAACAACACGAACATAAAATATTTGGATATTAGAATCTCTTTTGCAAGTTCCAGACTATCTGTGTAAACTCAGCTGACAGGCGGTATGAAGAAAGAGAGAAAGTCGGGACGGCAGCAGTGAGTATAAGTTGAAGACATGTGTAGACAGTGTTGACGTTACTACCATGTGCAGTACATTAGCCATGTGGGTTCCCACGTTCCTTAAACAACACAAATCTTTTGGACTAAATGTTTTGAACGCTGGAAACGCCAGAGAAAATCTCCAGCACTCATCAACTGCTTTCCCTGTATCTGGGTCATTAGTCAGTCATTAGCAGCGGACGAACTTCATTTTCCCACACAGCACAACCGACATCAGCACAGATTTACTGGCAGCTTTTTCATCCAAACATTTCTCACCTTCTGGTTTTTCACTGACTGATCAACCAATCAATCAACTGAATAACTATGATTTAATCATTTGTCACTTTCCATTTTGTTATGTCATGATATTTCATTCCCCCTATTCATTCCTTCTCCTTCCTCTTTTCTCTCTCTCTCTCTTCCTCACCATCTCACTAATACACACGTATAGAAACATACACATTCTCTCTCCCTTTACTATTCTCCTTTCTTACTCCCTGTCTTTATTCCCGTCTTTCTCTCTTCTACATACTTTACCAATCTTGATTTAGTTTATTGTCATATCCTTCTCTCCCACCTCCTCCCTCCCATCTCGTCCCCTCGCCGTCGCTGTCGCTGTCTCAGTAGCTTTCTGCTAAAAACTCCTCCATTGGCTGTTGCATACAAAAACTCGCCTGAGGAGGAAGCTAAATGCCTCAACAGGTTCAAATAATTGGATGAACAGAACACATTTCAAGGCAACAAAGCCAGGAGAAAAATACAAGAAAACGATCGTGAGCAGATATAAAGAATTACTTTAAACATCACCAGTTGAAAACGTCAATCCCACACTGCCCGGCAATAGCAGGAACTCACACGATGTGCGGTAATGCATGTCCCGCCTGACAAATGTCATGTGTAGAGGCTGGAGGGTGAGCAGCTACAAGTAATTAAAAAGACGACCGTTGTTACCAGCTGCCAAGGATGGGCCGGCTCTGGAAAGAAGAGGCCAGGGAAGAAGAGGCCACTAAGGCCAGGGAAGAAAAAAAGAAAACGCTCGAAACACAATCTGGGGTCTTAAATCTCGCAGGCAAGATTTTTTAGACTATTGAAGTTTCTAACGGTGAAAATGTATTCGTCCTGATTAGCACCGTCTGTTCATGGAACACGTTTCAGCGGAAGTACTTCTTGACTGGTTTGATAAAACGCCTTGAAATAAAATAATTTATCGGTACATTCTATTAATGGCAGCAAACATAAGAATAGTGCAAAATATTATCTCAGTGTCCAAATTGCCACATTCATTCAGTGTGGACAATGGATCCAAGATCTCACAGCCCAGACATGACATTGGATCCCAGTCTAGATTGATACTACATCAGATAGGTATCACGACGGCACCTTAGAATTTCATTTGCTGATGAGAAAGATGTTGATAAGAGATGAAGAGTTGATAAAGATCACGTGATCTGTTCGTAATAAAATATGACCTGCCAAATGTCACGTGACAGCAACTGAGATCAACAGTACCAGCTACTGACTGTGCCAGAGAAAATGTGAAAATGTCTTGAAGGGAGTCTGGATATCGAGACGAATGATACTTCAAACCGTCCGCGCCCAACTTTCTGATTCTTTATATATCTATGAAAATACGAGATTTGCCTTAACACCATCTTCAACAACTGTCTCTCAGGTTTCGGAACTGATGCTGCACACACTTGCAGACATTGTTGAATCACAGTTTAGGCCGCCCTGCTCGCCTGGTACCTCTGGCAAGCAGACTGTAAAGGATGTGCCTCGGAATACAACCATCCTGCATGTATCGCACGTAGAAAACACACAGGGTAGTCCAGTCCTGCCTGTTGTAGGATGATTATGTATGGAACATAGTCCTGGGTCACATGATCAAATATCCGTTTGGGATGTCGCATGTGAACTGTGTTCTGGTGACGTAAGCGGTGCATGTACAGATGGTGCATACTTTGCTGCCACAAAGAAGACCACCGAGATTACAGGCTTCACCTGGGTGTATCGTGGTGGTCACTATCAATAGTCTGCTTTGCCAGACTCTGTGGTCAGCGGGCTCATTGTTGTCACGACCTGTCCTGTATCAAGTTGATTCCAATGTCCTGTGTCCTGTATCAAGTTGATTCCAATGTCCTTTGTCCTGTATCAAGTTGATTCCAGTGTTCTGTGTCCTGTATCAAGTTGATTCCAATGTCCTGTGTCCTTATCAAGTTGATTCCAATGTCCTGTGTCCTGGTTGCTAGAGTTGGTCAACCCAAGGTAGGTAATGTGCTCTAGTGCCAAGAGAGCGTGGTAGGTGGTTGTAATGGCTGGACCATAACTGACGTCCTCAGGATTATTATCATTCAGAAGTCAACATATTCTCAAACAGAGCTGAGAATTCTTCTACCTTTCTATACAAGTTATTCCTTGACATTATTTACTAATTTCCTCATGTGTCATTACCATCACAATGCCGATATAGCTCATTACATAACGGTCTCTACTGTTACCTCGATCTGCTGATGTTTGAAAGATGGTGGATGATTCTCTCAGTAACGAGAAATGAAAGTGTTTTGAGTATTTGTCGCTGGAGACGAACTATTTTCAGTCTATGAAAGGCGATTAAGATTATTCCCAACTCAGCCTTCCAAGATCCTAACAACATCCCCGAGGATGTGAAGCCAGCGAGTGATTCTCTCATGTCTCCGATTGTTTTTAACGTTTTCGAGAAAGTCAGCTCAGCTCCTCCTCTTCCCGGAAATCCTTTGCTTTGAACAAACTTTGATTGATTTGACTGGTGACATGTGAAACTGAAAAATTCCCCAGTTCCTGGCTTCGATCTCAGATCATAATTACAGGGTACCTTTGTCTGATGTCACCTGACCACTCCCACCCTCTCTCCCTCACAAGCACACACTAAAGTAGCCATATCTGCCATCCACGTTTTGAGAGAGTCACATGTTGGTGAGAAGACATTTCTATATGTGTTAACACCTGTCTGTAGCTCTGCTGAGATCCTAGTGTGTGCTTTCTGTTCTCCACAGTTTGGGAGATCAGTGCTCACTCTTTGGCTCATTAAATGCAGTTTATTCTCTAATGTGAGTTTGTAAATGCCTATTCTGGTTCGCTGTTTTTGTTTCTCTTTGACACTTGAAACTTTAAAATTCCTGCCATTACTGAATTAATTCACACAGTACATTTTTTAAAGAAGGCTTCAGACGTAGTGGCTGATTTTTGGAGGTATGTGTGGTTCCCTAGAGTATGTTTCCTTATTTAATGGCGTCCAAACATCCAAAAATAATTTCCTTACATCAAGATCAGCAGGGATGAGTTTTTCATTTATTTTTAAAAGTCATATAGAACCAAGATCTAAATGCTGTTCATATCCATTAAATGTATAGTTTGACTTGACTGACAATGTTATTAAATTACTTGTGGAGAAATTCACTGCCAAGCTCAGGCTGGTCTTTAAAGAAGGAAGGAAGAAGTTCATAGCTCAGTGCTCTACTGACAGAATATCTCAACTTCCAGGCTTTAGTTTCAGTCATAGACTGAGTTTACCGCCCTACTGAGATCATGATTGTCTCCCTTGCTAATGAGGCCACTATCGGTTCAATACGACCTTTGATCATTTTCAGTTTAACTTTCTGACTTCTTCCTACCTAGAGAGTGGCACACACACCCATCGCCTGGTGTCGCGGCACCCATCTGAACCGGATGTTAAAAGGGGTAGTGGAAACAGAGGGTGTTTACCTCCACTAGTGATAGTGGCTTCCTAAGAGCCGCCGGGTCGGGGTGGCTGCTGAGTGCCTGGGACAGGTGCTGGCCTGATCGGCTTGACGTGGAGCTGAGAAAGCAAATGATGTTGTACCAGTGGTGGTCTCAGACCCTCTAGCTCGGGTAAATTGGGTCAGATTAACTCATCTCTTGAATTAAAGAGAAAGATTTAGTTGGGAACTTCTGTGCCGGTTCAAATAATCATGAAAATGTTTGTGTCAAGGCAAGTTTTAATACTTGGATCAAAGTGTGCGGAATAAAACTCGAGAATGTGGAAGACGTAGAAATATAGTGGCCATGCTGGAATATTGTGAGTTACTGTTGTTGGCCTGTCAGTCAAGAGAGAGAGAGAGACAGAGAGTGTGTTGGCGTGGAGGAATCATGTTATTCGAGGTCAATACCGCACAAGTGAACTAAGTAAATTATATCCGTTTTCTTGACCTGAGACCACAAAATTTACTTTTATCCATGGCAGAAATCTTGCATGCCCCCCTCCTTTCTCCTCCTTTCCCCCTCCCCCTGAAAAAAAAAAAAAGCATTATTACGGCCAAACAGAATACCTGGGTTTGGAAAATATTTTTCACTTTCATACGAGCGGATCATTTATAGAGACCCTCCTCCTCCCCCCTTCCTCTCCCCCATTCAGGTATTCAATGCAGGAACTTGGCTAGAAATTAGAGATTACGGGTAATCCAGAAGAACTGGCGTAATTTGTAGACGTGAAACCAACAAACACTTATCTCTCTTCAATTACAAACACTTGCATTACGAACAGATTAGACGTAGTCTATTACATAGGAAAACAGGAAGTCATTAGTAGGGAACTTCTCACACGAAACCGCGCAAACAGCAGCACATGGTGAGATGTGTTTCACTCTTGGACATTTTAGTCTGTTCTTAACCACTCGAAATCTTCAGCTGAACTATGTGTATATTCTGGACTTTTTGGAAGTCTTCTAATAGGTCAGTTTGTTCTAGAGGGCTATACTGACAAATAGGACCAAAAATGATATGACAATTGACAGTGACACACATGGAGACACATATGGAGATCAATCAATCTTGATCTGTTTGTATTTAATAAATATCCCGGGAAAGAGTTAGCATCAGTTATAGTAACAATGGCGAGAATTCAACGATTTCAAGCACGTCAGAATACAAACAATAACATGTCTTCTGGAGATAGCTAGTGGTCTTCAGTTTGAAATGTCTTCTGTCTTGAATAAGGCGGATGGGGGTGTCTTGTCTCAGGCGGATGGGGGTGTCTTGTCTCAGGCGGATGGGGGTGTCTTGTCTCAGACGAAGAGGGTTTCAAGTGCGAAGAGTTCCTTAATTTAGTTGGAGTACGTAGTCTTGAAAATGACAGAAGACCATGCTGGTCATACAGAAGGTCTCATCTTGTGTAATGAAGGTCTTGGTTTGTAGACAAAAAATCGTGTTCTGAGTGCGGAAAAAATGTGTCCTTTGTGTGACTGGAGCCCTTAGAAAAATGCTGGTATCTTGTAGTGGATGAATGTGGAGTTCCTGTGTTTGAGACTTTTACCTTGAACTGCAGCTGTCGGGAAGGAAGTGACAAGAACTGAACGTCTCTACCGACCATAAGAAAGTGTTTCTAGCTGTGTACGTAACTCCGAGCTGTCAGCAAGTCTGGGTCCTTCCAAGAAAATGTTTGTATCGTGTGAGTTCCGACCTTACAGTGTCATGACGTCATGGCGGCCACTGCAACAAACATTATTTTACTACGACATCGTTTGGATTATTCTTCTAGATTCTTACATTCTCTCCTTCTTCTCTTTCCTTATGCATCTGTCCAATTTTCTTGTTTCTTCAAGCTTTCTCTCTAAACGTCCCAAGTGTCTCTCTCTCTCTTTCTCTCCCTTCCTCCCCCCCCTCCCCCTTACAATACATGTACTCTCCCAGCGCTCAAATCGAGACATCCTGCTCGCTAATTCGAATCCAGCATGTGAACAGTGCAAACCTACATGGCATAAAAGGACAGAGAGGTCAACCATATCCTGACCCAAGTCCCAGTGTAAGCCCAGCGTTAGTTTAAACTTTGCTCCTGGACGCACCTGCCCCAGATCTGTGTAATTCCTGAGAATTCGCGCGTAAGACACATACGTTTAGCCCAGCCTCCGTTTACGATGATCGATGACGTGTTTACAAACCTGGCAACATCAAAGAGCCACGTTGCCTGGCCACTTTTCTTTTTTGAGATCCCACAGCTTTTACGAGGCAGAACTACTTGAAAACTTCCAGCCAGATTTGAAATTCTGTTTGGTCTGTGAATTCCTATGGCCCGTGACTTCTAGGAAAGCGTCGTCATTAGCCATGGTGCAGCTGTCCGCATTTTTTGTTTTTTAATGTAGTCTGGTCCTCCTCAGCTGATATTCCGAAAGTCAGTGAAAACAGAACTTTATGATCTCCCCTTGTCCCAAGTTACACATCGTAAGCCTGATACAGCAGTTTTGCACGTGGTTGTCAAAGGAGAGTATATGCTGGGACAGTAACAGAGAGCACGTGTAACTCAAGTCACAGATATGGTCTAAAGTGTGCCTGGTGCATGCAGGGAAGCCTTCAGGATCTGCTCTATTCTCAGGACACGCTCAACCTGCCATACACAAAACGATGGCCTTCAAAGCTTTTGCCACGTACATTTTTTGCATATTCCTTTCACACTTGGATCAAGCCAGCCAGGCATGGAATGTTTGCTGTGCTGTTTTTTTTTTCACTTCAGTTTTGCAGTTGATGTCAATGTTTAGCAGGAGACGTGTAAAGTTTATGTGTTTGTTATGTTCTGGGCCAGTCTCAACTAGCTGCAGGTTATCTTTCATACCCGAGATAATATCAGTGTATCTCTTAGAGACAAGGGCGTGCTTCGAATACCATGGGTACAGAGAGAGAGAGAGAGAGAGAGAGAGAGAGAGAGAGAGAGAGAGAGAGAGAGAATAAGAGAGAATAAGAAAAAGGAGGAAGAGAGAGTGTTAAACAAGTAGTGAGACTGAATTACAAGAGTAGATTGATTGATTGATTGATTGATTGATTGATTGATTGATAACGAAGCAAAAGTAGGTACTTCTGTCTTTTAAATTTTTGGCTTCTAAAATACAAGAGCTCCAAAGTAAAACTAAGAGGGAGACAAGCAGACAGGCAGTTAGAATGACAGACAGGCAGGATGGCAGGATGGCAGGTCATGTCAGGGTGAAAGTGCTATAGTGAACTGAAGCGGTTTGTTGCTATATCTATAATGGTTTGACAAACATTCCTCATGCCTGACATGTGATACTCTCTACGACTATCTGACTGCGTGCTCTGCAGCAGCCACCCTACAGTTTTAGTCCATGTATTCCATCACAGAGTAAACCCACAGACATCACCCATATCTCCATCCTAACATACAGAATGCTCGCACCAAATTACCCAATATAAGAGGATCGATACCAATATCGATGTGAAGTGGCAATACCTTAAATCGTCCTCGAGCGACTCAGATAGTTCTCATCGTGTGCAACAAACTTCCAAGACTGGCTCGCTGTTGTCCAACTCTCGGCACCTACTTCAAACTGGCTACGTGGGGATTCGTTAAATGCGACGTCGACTAAAATCCGTTGATCGATAATCAATAGGGTGTAATGTTTACATTCTTTAGATCACACCAGCGCGGCGTGAAGTGCGTAGAAGTTTACTCCACTGACAGCACTTCTCTTGAGTTGGTCCTTAGATCTTGGCGGCGTCAGTTTCCAAAGTTTGGCGGCGTCAGTTTCCAAAGTTTGGCGGCGACTGCCAGATTTAACAAAACAATGATATTTGTATCAAAAGCCCTTAATCCCCACCCCCCTCCAAAAAAAACAAAAACACCCTTTCCTTGTTCCATACATACACACATACTGCATTTTTTTAAAAAGAATCAGATAATGTTCAAAGCAGTGAGATGAGATTGTCCAATCTAGACCTAAATTTAGAGCTAATTGCAGTCCAGGTTATTGTGACTATTCAAATTAGTTAGATGGTATTTAGATTTTCTCTTCATTCTTCCACTTCCCATCCTTCTCCTCCTATCCTTCCTCTCCCATATTTCTCCTCTCATTTCTCCCCTCCCATCTTTCTCCTCCCATCCTTCCCCTCCTATCCTTCTCCTCCCATATTTCTCCTCTCATTTCTCCCCTCTCATCTTTCTCCTCCCATCCTTCTCCTCCTATCCTTCTCCTCCCATCCTTCTCCTCCCATATTTCTTCTCTCATTTCTCCCCTCTCATCTTTCCCCTCCCATCCTTCTCCTCCCATATTTCTCCTCTCATTTCTCCCCTCTCATCTTTCTCCTCCCATCCTTCTCCTCCCATCCTTCTCCTCCTATCTTTCTCCTCCCATATTTCTCCTCGCATTTCTCCCCTCTCATCTTTCCCCTCCCATCCTTCTCCTCTTATCTTTCTCCTCCCATATTTCTCCTCTCATTTCTCCCCTCCCATCCTTCTTCTCCCATATTTCCTCTCCCATCCTTCTCTTTCCATTTCCCCTCCCATCCTTCTCCTCCTATCCCTCTCCTCCCATATTTCTCATTTCTCCCCTCCCATCCTTCTTCTCCCATCCTTCTCCTCCCATTTCCCCTCCCATCCTCCTCCTCCCATCCTTCTTCTCCCATCTTTCCCCTCCCATCCTTCTATCTTCCCCCTCCCATCCTTCTCCTCNTCTCCTCCCATTTCCCCTCCCATCCTCCTCCTCCCATCCTTCTTCTCCCATCTTTCCCCTCCCATCCTTCTTCTCCCATCCTCCTCCTCCCATCTTTCCCCTCCCATCCTTCTTCTCCCATCCTTCCTT
Source organism: Ellobium chinense (assembly GCA_033807755.1). Classification (NCBI taxonomy): domain Eukaryota; kingdom Metazoa; phylum Mollusca; class Gastropoda; order Ellobiida; family Ellobiidae; genus Ellobium; species Ellobium chinense. The sequence continues at coordinate 3,070 of JAWQUT010001325.1, read as the reverse complement.
CGCCCCACCCATCTTTCCCCTCAGTTTTTGTCTCCCTGATTTCAGAATATTTCCCGTCCAGCTAGAGGAAACCTACAGAGTGTGGCCAAAGGTTACATCCAGTGCCCAGTGCGAGACTTATGTGTTTTACAATATTCATATCATTTCATCACAGCCTTTCGAACATGGCCCAGGTCAGACTGGTCATTCCTTCTGGAGCTTCTTATTATGCCTGCCCCCCCCCCCCCCCCCCCCCCCCCCNGCCTGTCTCCCTGCCTGCTTGCCTGTCCGTCCGTCCATCTGTCCATCTTTCTGTTTGCCTGTCTGTCTGCCTGTCTGTTTACGTTCTTTTTTAAATTCCTTTTGTTCATTCTTACTCGTTCGATGGACACATTTCTCTAGTCCAGTTATCTGAAATATTTATGGGCCTGTGTTGGTTTTGGATTGGGGCAGTATGTCATCCCATTGTTTATACGTTCTCTTTTGTCACTTCCTTCCTTTTCTGCTCTTCTCTCTCCCTCTTCCTCTCTCTCTCTCTCACTCTCTCTCTCTCTCTCTCTCTCTCTCTTTTATCCATCCATTTGTTCCTGTATTCTGTCAAGAGAAATTAATATAATATATGATTAGATGGTGAGTGGTTCACCCTCACTTCCAGTGTACACACACAGGTCATTGTCTCATTGTCTCATCTTAGGATTTTACAAATTCTCTCAGGCGCTCCTAGGAATGTTACTGAGCTGAACTCCAAGCCGCAATACATATAATATATATATATATGATATATCCTGTCTGATGATAGGCGAGGATGATTTCCTTCTGTTAAGCCCGCTGGGACATCAAATGCTATAATTGCGACTGTCATATCAGAGAGCGCATGCGCAGGATAAATCCGGAACCAGTATGAATTGTAGAAGGTCACCAGTGCACAGGTCTAGTCTTCAAAGCCTCATGGTTTGTTTATGAAAATGGAAGTCGGCATTGCCAGCTCTTGGTTGTATAATTTCTCCTCATCTAACAGCATCGTAATTCTCTCTGACGGCAGAGGCGGCGCTTCTTAGACCAGGTGATCCATGACCCTCACAACTGTGGCGCCTACACATTCCGCTGTCTCATTTGTACACTCAGACTTTTCTAGAAGAACACTCAACAGGACAGTGTTCTATAATGTGGCCTAGACTAGTTGGAGAATGACTGTTGATGGAATTAAATGAGTGACAATTCACTCCTGAAATCCATTGTGGCAAAGCGCTGTCCGTGTTAGACAGGTGTCCGTAATAGATGGTGATTGTGAGACTCGGGTGGAAAAATGCATGATAAGAACATTGTATATTATAGTCTAAACAAGCAGGGGCGAAGGAACAACAGTGGCGGCACCGGACATTGAGGACGCGCGGGTGACGCTGATCCCACGGATGAAGAACGGAACGACTAAGGAGGTTTGGGGGGGGNGGGGGGGGGAGTGGTGAGGATAGGGTCTGGGAACGGGGGGGATGGCCAAAGTCCAGTGATCCAAAATGATTCAAGTGGGTACTATTAGGAACTGTGTTGTTCGAGGAAGATACACATCATAACAACCTCAGTGCGATCAACACATCAAGACAACCTCAGTGCGATCAACAAGTTAAGACGGGCTGTCATGACCTACTGGTGGAAGAGAGAGATTTATCACCGGGTCTTCACGGCAGACGGTTCCAGAGAGAGATAGACAGACAGACAGAGAGAGAGAGAGAGAGAAGAGAAGAGAAAGGTATAGAAAGTGTAGTGAATGATAGCCTGTAAAGGTGACATTAGTTGAAGTATGTCACAGGGGCGTAGCGTGGGGGTCGAAACCAGGTAGGCAAACTCAAACTCGCATAGTGCTAGGCGAATGGTTGTCTTTTAACCTCAACGTCACTCTACATACACATTAAGTAGAGACACGGTAACATGCATGGCACAAAGTAGTATTATATAGCAAAGATTTGCTTTACCATCTAAACTAGGAATGCTGCACAATAACAAGGCAATATCAAGCAACAACAACGGCAACAATAACAACAGTNTGTATGGGGGGGGGGGGGGGGGGGGGGGGGGGGATGTGGGGAAAATAATTAAGGACGGTGTCAAAGAAAAAGGATAATTCTTTCATCAACTTTCTTCCGCAGCAAAAAACATTAGACATTCCTTTTTTTAAATTTTAGGTGTCTGGCTTACCTCATAATTGAGAGTGTCTTTTATTCGTCGCATGTCGCAGGCAAACAGCCAAGTATACTAGCAGTTTAAATTAAATCCATCTTGCCCAAAATAATACAGTTTCAGGGTATAGATCTAGACTTTAGACCTAGATCTATCTAGTCTAGCCTAAGAGCACTAAAACAAGAAAACACACAGGCAGTAGCTAATCCACACGACCCAATTCCAAGTCGGTGAATGAAAACAGGGGAAGTCATTCCTCTAACTTCTTTCTTTACGGCCTCGTTTATCTTCCGTAGGCATTTAGAATTTTGCCTATAGGCATGGAAATTCTAACACTGCTCGTGGATGTTGCTGAGGCTCAGTCTGGGTTAGAGTGCTGATTTTGTCGCATAATATAGTAGAAGAGGAGCTGCCGTCGAGTTAACTTATGTAGTCAAAATCCAAATTGACTACTTGGCTAGCTAAACTGGGCTGCGCTTGGGGCTCAGTCGGGGTGCAAGTACCATTGTTGTGATAAACATTTCAAGCGATTTGTGCAGCGTTTTTTTCTGCATTTTGGAGGTGTTTGAGGATTAGTATGTTACAAGGCGGCGAATTAACAATGGGCTATGAGCACTGGCAGTTATTTCATTATTTTTGGTAGTTTGTTTTTGTAAACATTTTATGAGGCCTTTTATTTTCTAAGCGGTAGTCAATGACTATTTGACTACCATTACGCTACGCCCCTGGTATGTCATGTAGACAGTGATACAAGTTTTGGTGTGTGGATATCAGAGACAGTCAACTGTTCTCACTACAACCACATGTTACAGTCACAGAACTCACATACTGTCTACATCACACTTGTCACAAGCTGGAGTGTGGAACAGCTGGTAGAGCCGTGAGTAATGACTTACTCAAATCCACACACACACAC
>JAWQUT010001324.1:23994-37645 GCA_033807755.1 Ellobium chinense | reverse complement strand
TTTCATGCTCTGTCCTTTGGGACAGAGTTTGCTTGTTGTAACAACAGCAATGGCGTTTTTTTCTGTCTCATTTTCACAGACAGTGAATGTACATTGAGTTCCCCCTTGCAAAGGAGTATGGTAAGAAAACATCTTGTTGTTATACTGTGCATCACATTCCACACTTATGTCAATTTCTCCATCCATCTGATCTTCTTCTATCTCCGTTTTCTGCACCTCCTTTTCTTCTTCCATTTTCTTCCTCTTTAGGGAGATTCTTTCCTGATGTAGACTTTTCTCCTGTCTCTAAAACAATCTGACTGACTGTGTTCAATTTTTTTTTTGCATGCATTTTTGGATGAGGGATTAATGTTTGCAGTTGTTAAAAGGTACCTCATACTAGACACACCAATGGGGCTGCCGAGAACACCTACTGAAGTGAAAGAGACCTGTTCACAGTGGCGGCTTTGCGCCCAGCTTTGCCTGTCTCGACCTCTGTGTACAGTTTTTTCTTTCTGGGTGACAATTTACATCAATTGCATTTTACTGAGGCGTTAATCCCCATTCCATAATTTTCTAGCCCATTAGAGGGAAAGACCAGCTTCCCCTTGCAAGCTGGGCTAAATATACGGTGGTTGGTGAAAATATTGTTCATAAACTTTTCCAGCATAAGAACATGTACAATAATGTATTCATCTTTTTTCTCTTCCTCTTCCACCTGTACAACACCCACACCTGAGCTGCGGTCTGTCCTGTCTACCCTGGGCCTGAGGACCCTTGTGTGAGTTTGATCATTGGGATTTGTGTCACTGCACCCATGACTTGTGCTGGGTACCAAGCATGCATCGCGACTTTCACCTGTCTCAACTGCTACATCTGCCTCACCTTTTTGCTTGGAAGACAACCATGGACACTTATTCCTCTTTCTAAGACCCCGCATTTGTTTTATCAGTAATTTGTGTTAGTGTAAATAGATCAGTTTGTGTTGGATACATTTGCCTCATGAAAGACTGCCATATTGAAAATTACATCTAAGCCATGGCAACAACACATATCACTACAACAACTGGATTCAGAGGAAAGGAAAAAAAAACATGTGGGGTCTGAGACTGTACCCATGCAAGTAGCCTGAGCTTTGGCAAATCCATTTCAGTGCATATCAAGCCTGTGGCAGTCAAGCTATTGGAGAACTATCTCTTTTCATATGCGTTCAGTGACCAAATTCACCCTTAAGGATTCACAAAAGACACCCTCAGTAGGTTGTAAAAGGAGTAAGAGCCATACATTATAAGGCATCATCATCAGAACCCATACTGGAAGTATATTCCAACAATAAATTTGAAGGAAACTGTTACATGTAGTTTGTCCAGTTCTTTCCCTTTGATTGGTGCCAGTTTTCATATTTGAATGTTTATTTCTCTTGGCCTTTTCCTTTATATGACTTTACCTTGTTGGCAATGTCTCCATTTTTACCAAGCCAGAACAACTCTAGGCACCTGATTTCAACAGAGTGATGGGACTAGATTATTCTAGGGCATATTGAACACCCAAATCAAGAAGGGGGGTGGAATTTGGTTGGGAGATGGTGCCATGGATTTATATGCTTAGGGGACGGAGGCGGGGGGTGGGGGGAATACGGTCTTGATTGTGAGGAGAGAGGGCCATGTTTTGTTGTGCTTGGGGTGGAAATGGGGGACAAGTGCTTTATGGATGGGAAAAAGTGCTATAAAACTTATTGGGGGATTAGCCGAGGGCTTTATGTGTTGGAGGAGATGTTGTAAAATTTAGCACTATTTAGTGTCTGGGTTATAGGATGTGCTAGGGCTTTATATTATGTGCTGTATGGTTTTAAATTAAAAGAGGAGGGGAGGGGAGGGGGGTCGGTAGCGAGTTAGGGGCAATATGATTTGCATGAAGGTTGGTACGGATTAAGGGCGTTTAGGAGACATCATGGGATTTATATTTATGATTTGGCTGGGATGGCCTGAGTACTTTATGGTTTGGAGGAAGAGGGTGATCTATGTAGTTTCTAGTAGAGGGAGGGAGGGATTAAAGGTTTTATGCCTGACAGGTGGCGCTGTGAGATTTATGGTTGAGAGGAGATGCTGTAAATTTAACGTGGGGGGAGGGGGGAGGAGCGAGCTAAAGGCTGTTTGGTAAGGAGGAGATTTACAGTGTAGTGGGTGAGAATGGAGTAAGTGTTTTGGGAAAAGGCGCTACGGATTTTTGGGTTTTTTTGGTGGACGGGGATAGGTGGGAGTGAGCTAAATGTGTTATGATTGGAGGGAGGCACCCTTGGATTTATGGTTGGAAGGGTTGGAATAAGGAATGTGTGATGATGGGGGAGGGTTGACAGTAGTATGATTGTCTGTTTGTTTCTTTGTTTTTGTTTGTTTGTTCCTTTGTTTGTTTGTTCCTTATTTTCTTTCTTTCTTCCTTTCTTTTTTCTTTCTTTCTTCCTTTTTTCTTTCTTTCTTCCTCATTTTCTTTCTTTCTTTGTCTGTCTGTTTGTTTAAGTAGGACGATGTTAAATGAATGGAGATCCCATCTCATATGTTACCCAGTACAGGAATAATTCATTCAATTAGTATAATTTATAACTTTCTCTCCATTTATCTGTCTGTATTGATATGTTTCGCCCTTTACAAAAAATATATTTATCTTGTAATTAAAAGTGCTGGATAATATCTTTTTCTGAGTATACACAATCTCGATACTACGTAACGCATCCGAAACATACATTCATATTGATTCACTTCTGATCCTCAGGAGCAAATTAGCTTCCATCACTTCAGTGCAAATCCATTTAGCAATATTAGATTATATCGACAGAATCGAAGTACAACCTATTCTGATTTTCATTCCCAACCCAATCACCGGACTCTTCAGTACAAAAGGTGTTGAACATATCACAAATTTGGGAAATAACGAAACTATGACTGGTGTCGTAACTATTAACATTAATTTCGATCCTTGTCCTATCCTCAGTCCCAAATTAACAATCGGTCTCCTATTGCGCAATAATAATAATAATAATAATAATAATAAACAGTATTGACCCACTACTAGATATTAATTACAGTACGTTGGACTATGTGTCCTCATTATCCATAATAAACAATAAATAAAAAAAAAAGAGTTAATACTGTCGACCTTGTTTACTTTTAAGCCTGAAAAAAAGTGATGTTGTATTTTCAGTAGAAGTTGCTGTAGAAAGTTTGTACTGTAATGAAAAAAATCGAGGAGAAGCAAAGGTGAAGCTTGAGGAGAGGTTTTCAGGCATCACTAGAAGGCCAACTTACTTATTTCGTCCACCCAATTCATCCACTAGTACAATTAGTATATAAAATCCCATTTTTCTTGGGAGCTTTCAGCCAATGTCAGTTCGTAGAAATAAGCTAACAGACCTGTGGTTTTATAGATTTCAGTGACATTTTGAGCCAATTAGATATAAAAACATAGTGTGTTAGGACAAGCCTAACAAAAACAGCAAATGCAGAAGTCGAGATCATTAATTTTGAAATAGATCTGCGGTAAACAAAAAAAAAAAAAAAATAGGCGTTGTCCTCCTTTTTCTTCAACTTAAAAGATCGGACAAAAAGAAGTACATTAACTCCATCGGGAATAATTTTCCGAAATCACAGCAGCATTAGAATAACACATTTTGTGTATAGGACCGAATGCAGTTCATATCAATACGTGCCAGTACAGACGCGTGGACACATAAAGGGAAATAACTGAATAAAAGTTTTAACAGGTGTTCCAGGGTTGGTTCCACTCAATAAATTGTTCCAGGAAACCGACATTGAAAATGAGTTATTGATTTTAGTGTATTGACTGCCTTTCTTGCCACGAAGTTGTTTATTGGATACATCGAGACAACACACAACGCGAGTCTAGACTAGTACAAGGAGGGTCGTTTCAAATCAACCGGCAGAACAGCCATATTATTTCATGTAAGTTAAGTGTAATATTATATTCCATGTCTTGTTTCTTCTACTAGTAATGTAGTAGATATTGGAACATGTTAAGTTAATGACATTGTGAAAGTCTGGGATTCTCGTGAGGTGTGCTTTGTTTAGGGTAAAGGCTTGACGGTTAGGGAAGAAAAAGTATCCTTTGAAAGTTTAGGTCGCTTTATTAGAAACTGGGATATCAGGCTCTGCAGATGAACAGGGCCATCCCAAATCATTGTTAATATTGTTGATGTTGTTTTTGTTGGTGTTGTTGTTGCCGTGTCTCTTTTGTTATGATTGTGTTGTTGTTGTTGTAAATCAGTGTCGTAAGTCTTTTTCGTCAATGTTGATTTTCTTAAATGCTGATTACCTGATAACTTCTTTTAAAGTGATGTAAAAAAAAAAAACACATATATAAACTCTGTTATAAGGAAATTCATTTGATTAAATTGGTCACAATTTTACCAATTTAAGAAAATGAATTTCATTGAATGAATTTTACTCTGATATAAGAAGTCTATGATCACATACAGAAATCCACACACTCAGAGATCCAGACATTCAAAAGATGATCCATGGTCATGGTATGGGTTGTGCAGCATAAAGGTCACCTATTAGTCTGTATGATGGACCACTTCAGTTTCTAAGAGAATTTTTTCTGGTCTCTTTGGGCACGATTTTATCATCAGTATCTTCTTTAAAAGATATCACTAAAGCATTTAAGAAGGGTCTTAATAATTTCTTAAATTATTATTAGGTCTTCTTCTGCTTTGTCATGCCACCTCCTTTTGAACTTGTGTTTTCCGGGGATACTTACAAGTCAAAAGACACTTCATAAAAGGGGACAACCATTCCTCGGTAGGATTTCCATTTCTCTCTCCGCAGTAATGCCTAATGTTGTGTGGCAGTTGTATTATTATTGGTCCTCACGGCCATGAAAACTTCGAGCAGACTCGTGTAGAAGATAATATAGATATACATAAAGTATCCTTCGTAACTGAGCACAAACACGCTTCCTTATGCCCTTGCAATACTTATGGTTTACTATACCACAAGTAGCATGTTCTAACCTGTTTGTCAGAGACAGTATAGTACAGTGTAATTCATTTTTAAATAACTTTTAGAGACCAGTTTGATATAATTGCAAAAGCACTTGAATCTGTGAATATATTATTTTACTGCGCAGGGTCGTTAATGTTTATACTGTACATCAGTCTCTTGATCACAACTGGCTCTATTCATATTGTAAGCACATACCTAAGAATAAGCAACAGATAATTCGTAAACCAAATTGTTGATTTCCTACTATTTAGGTCAGGGTTGGGTAAGTTCATCAAAACAGTCAGTTCAGATCAAGATCAGTTCACTAAGGGAGAAATGCCCTTAGATCAAGTTTAGCTCAGTTCCAGGAAAATTGTGTATTTTTTTAGATCAGCTCAGTTCACCTTGAACTTTGGTAAGATCAGATCAAGCTCGGTTCAGTTCATCAGAATAAAACATTACTCCATGAAGATGAGCACTAAGTAGCTGGCGACAGCCGACAGATCTACAGTGGGAATTCATAATTATAACAAAGCCAAATTCAGTTCAAACAAAGTGAAATAAATCCGTTTAATACATATTATATAATATCTTACATCTAATACTTGCAGACTTAAGGATAGGTTGAGATGCAACCTGGACATTGTTCCAACATAACAAGTAATCACGCTTTCTCTGACTGTGTTAGAAATCTATCATTTCTTTCTTTCTTTCTTTCTTTCTTTCTTTCTTTCTTTCTTTCTTTCTTTCTTTCTTTCTTTCTTTTCTCCCCCACTTCGGAATTACTTCCTTTCTTTCAAAAAGATGTGCTCCTCACTGCCAGATCTATTCTTCTCACTTTTCTCTCTCCCACAGTAACTGTAGTGTTTCCCTTGCAAAATGCCATGGTCAAACGCAGCCAATTGGTCAATCAGTGCTGTATTATGCCAGTGTCGGCGGAACTTGACAGCTAAAGTAACATAATTATATCCTCTAGTACCAGTAATCGGCTCTTGCCAGTAATTACCGTCATCCGTTTGCAACGAGTTTTCTCAAAATTTATAGTGATTTTCTTTGGATTATGATAGCAGACGCTGTTTCATCTGTTTTTCCATCAGAATAATTCAGAATGGAGGAAAACCAAATGATTTAGAGGTTTACGTGATCAATTTACCAAGGCCACACTGGACATTATTGCCCACTGAAAGTGGCGATGTAACAACAGTGACATTTTATTGTTTTGTGAAAAGTAAAATGCAATAATTTATAAACATATTATTATTGTGTGAATTGGAAAAAAAAAGTGCTTAATCTGACTTTCAGTAAAGTTATATGACACCTGTTTTGTTACATTTCTCAAGGAAATGACTTTCTTTGACGGGGAAAATTTAAGAATGATACCCTTTTCTAACATCGCTAAAGCAGCAGGCCGCATGTCCATGTTGCCACTCTGGTCTGTGCTTTTCCCCAAAAACGAGACGCTATTTTTTTCCCATTTCCCTTCACACGTTATGGAAGCCAATAATTTGTTTAAAAATATAAGTTTACAATTCAAAAAAAAATAAAGCCCGGCATTTTACGCATTGAATTTCATAATTTTTTCTCAGTAATTTTCGAGGCGCGATTTCCTGTAAGTGAGGAAAAATGGCTTTTCCTGAAGTCATTTTACCCTTACGGAAAAAAATCTGTACCGGTGGCAACACTGCCGCATTATTATCGGTCCGGCAGTAGGACGGCGGTAATCGGTACGACGTCAAAGGTAGTGGAATATTGACAGAGACATCAGTGGACATCTATTTCAAGGCGGTAGCTGACTTATGCCACTTAAAATAAAGTTCATCTGATGTGAAAATGCTTTTTCATTAAAATCTGAGAGTCTGATAAGATTCTGTAATCAAATCTAATAGGGAATTCACGGTAGATAATAAGACGGCTGTTACTTGCACTTCGAGGATACTACAGGCCCCCTTATTTTCGAGGACCCTGCACTGAATACTTATACTAATGATGAGATAGAGAATCTTAGGCCAAATTTCTAGTTTGCGACATTTTCTTGGCTAGATTTGGGACCGCTCTCACAAAAAAAAACAAAAAACAACCGATTACCCGCGATGTGTAATTTGAATCCCCGCTACCCCCTCCCCTTTTCCCCCCAAAATGTTAATACTATGATTACGGAATGAATTGAAAGCACAATTTCTCAGAGAAAACTACTGCTATTCATTCATTCATTCATTCTCTCTCTCTCTCTCTCTCTCTCTCTCTCTCTCTNTCTCTCTCTCTCTCTCTCTCTCTCTCTCTCTCTCTCTCTCTCTCTCTCTCTCTCTTTCTCGACTGTAAGAGGTTCTGCACCTTTTTTCAGCCCAAGATCTTACGGCCTGTAAACCTGCTGTTGATGCCTTCGACCCTGCACTTTGCTGCCTATCCATGCATTTGCTCCTTATGAATGTATTTCTTCTTTTATTTTTTTTTTTTTGTCAATTGTCAATAACATTCACATACACCGTTTAATATCTGGATTGAGATAATGTTTTACTAACGTCACCACTTACACAAAAAGAAAAGCCGTGCTTAGCGCTTGGGAGAGCAATTCTGCACGCCAAATATACAGAATCAAAGAGGGCAGCGGATATCACAATGAATAGGTTTTTCTGCTCAAGTTCGAAACAGGTCAAATATTCCATGCAGCTGTAATCTTCACCTTCCAGGTTCTGGTACTCTCCCGCTATGAGAAGAGAGTTCTGTTCCTCTTTGTATACTACAACCTTGCAACTCTGGGATCTCAGAAATAAGAATGAAAAGGACGAATCGGAATAGGATTATGCAGACCCTTTTAGAATCATTCATTCAATTCAGCCATTTACATTTACATGTAGACGATCTGCACGATGCAGTATTCATGTATTGTCCACTTTGACTTCTGTTCTATTCAGTATGATAAAAAGGAATTCAGTGCAGTCTTTTTCATCTGTATAAGGAAACATGCTTTCCTTGCTTCCTCAAGAAAAAGACTACATTCCTGATTTTTTTTATTTTTATTTTGCCCAAGCATGCATTCGAATAGAGGGCGTTGACAATAATTCTGAATAGATCGAAAACTCTTTCAGTCGGAGAGCAAGTCAATATAATTGCTCCTCAGTGAAAGCTACATTCGTCTAGACAGTTGTTTTTTTTACCCTTTGGCCGGGATATACTTGGGTCTTGACGTTCTAAGAACATTCTGACATCAATGTCTTCAGAGAAGATCTATTTTGCATGCATGTTACTGTGCAAATAGAGTCAAGTTTAGAGGGGGAGGCGAGAAATCTCCAACCTTTCTAAAAAAAATACCTTCTTAGTTAAAATGAGTTTGGATTTTTTTTTTAAAATTCACGTCTGAGACCGGGGCACTACTGAGAACCCTTTTGATTTGAGTCAAATAAAAACTGTTGTTTTTTTTTTCAAGCTTTGACCGTATTACCAGGAGCTTAGAGTCCATTATTATAATCTCTGAATCTGAGTTTACCATAATATTATCATACGTATCTAATACAATTTGACTACTCCTTAATATTTTATAAAATGTTCAAAGATGACCTTCATACTGCTGTATTTCAAGCACTGTCAACGATAACTAATGGTCTAAAATTCAACAATTAGTCTCACGGATTTAGCGCGCCTATAGGTACGATGTATTGCATCCAAACACACTGTCTAAAAAAACGTTTCTTTGAAAAAGTGGCTAATAATCTGAGAAAAGAATATAATACTGTATCGTCTATGCCAACAGTGCCGTTTTTTTCCTTCTCTCTTTCTTTTTGCGCAATACCCTTTCCGTGAAAGCTTTCCCGAGTTTTTTCTTGCTCTTTTCTTTTGTCGGGGATGAAAAGCAGGTTGTCTAGATAGTACTACAAACATCTGGACATTACAGGTTGCAAGAGCCAAATTGTAAAAGCTTCTTTGAGCCATTTAATAAACATTTCTTCTCTAACCACAGGACCGTTCCGAGATGGCCAAGACTAGTCTGCAGGTCTGGTGCCACTACTGTGCTCAAATTATATACTGTTTACGGTGGGGGTCCTTTGGTTAGATTTTTCACAATTTTAAATTACATTAAAGGGGTTAAAAATTTGGCCTTCTTTTGCAGATCACAGGTCCGCACAAATGAAATCCGCTGAAGCCATTGGGAAACACTGCCTGCGACAATTATTTTTTTACAAATTCAAAACTTAATTTCACCACTTTTGCGGTGTGGTTTCATGTTATATGATTATTTCTATTTTATACTCTGCTACTAACGACTCGGATAGTCCAATTTTTTTGACCAATTAGGCTCCTGCAACCTACAGAGCTTATGATGAATAGAATAACTTCATTTATTGCGTTTAATTCTAAGACCGCTAACCTTCTCACTGCTTCTTTCAGATGGAGCAAGAGGAATGAGATTTTAAAACCTTGGTTTTTAATGGAACTTGTTTCATGCCTCTGTACCAAACTAAACAGAAGACCTGTTATTGCTGTTATTGCTGCGAGAAAATCGACTTTCAAGCTGCATTTTCTCGAAAGCGCTTGGGCTAGGAAAACATGTATGGGGTTGAAATTTGTGAACAAATAGTGTGGATTTTTTAGGCTGTAAATCAGACAGTTACCGCCGTCTCGTCTGTCACGTGGACCAGACAAGTTCTACCGTAAGTGATCAAGTCAAACACTGGACATTTAGCGGTCGGGCGCTGCAGTCTAAAGGGACTGACAGTCTGGCGCCAGGTACCATGCTGGCAGATGAAGAAGCAATCGATGAAAGAATACAAAATGTGTGTTCGGTTGCCTATTTATGTAAAAACATATCCAGCACAATATTGTCTTTCAACGTGACGAAGATACAAGCTAAACTAAGCGTAATCGGACAACAAGTCATCACCCATTCACCTTGCCATTTCTCAATCCAGCTCAAAGAGATTGAGAGAGAGACTGCGGTGGACAACAGGACAAGTAACCTCACGCAAGGTTACGCCGATGTGAGTAACAGCCGTAACAGGCAACGGCATCGGGCGGGGGGAAGTTACGGCTTCACACACTCAAAGCAGTCTCGAAGTTTGACTGGCGACGACTTTGATAGGTAGTAAACGCCACTCACCCACTCGGGTATCTTTCTTTTCACTCGCTCCGCTGAAAAAAAAAAAAAAAACCCACCGACATTCGGTTCTGATTTTCGAAATTTATGTGAAGTTGTGAAACCAACTGAAATTAATGTAATTAGATTAATACAGATCAGATCAAGTTCAGATCAAACCGCCAAAAATGTAAAACTCAGATCAAGATCAGTTCATCTTAAATAGCTATTTAGCTCAGATCAAAATTACGCGAACTGATCTAAGTTCACGATCTGAGTTCATAAGATCTCAGATCCGCCCAGCCCTGATTTAGGTAAACGAATAAGACTTTGTCAGCATTCGAGACGTCTATAGCCATATGTCTAGTCACAATAAGGTCAAAGAAATTGCACTTCCCTCAATTCCCGGTTCCTCTCATGATGTCATGATTGCGGCACTGGTTACAAATCTTTGATTTTAATATGATAAACTTTCTCTTCATTATTATGACACTAACATCAATACAATCGTTTTAACAGTTTAGTAGTCACTGGCAAATTAATAACGGTACTCCCTTATTCGTATTTGCATTAGGCGTGACCATCTTAAACTGTTTTTTTTTTACGGTAAGTTAATGAAAAACACCGGGGTAATAAACAGCATTTGTGTACCATGTCCATTTTACATGAACGTGAAATCATGTTTCCGGCTGTTTGTCAAATTTACCAATACCCTCAAATCTACGCTTATTGTTTCCTGACTAAATTAAAAAGCAATTAATATGGCTAGGTGTAGTTATCTTACATGCATATCCATTACCAAAGCTTAAAGACATATGCTGGTCATCTTCACTAATTTGTCATTCCATAGAACTTGCATTTGGAAAGCAAAACTGTCTTTCATGTGCTCATGGTTCGATGATTGGCACTCTATTTGATTTTGATTCACGTCCAAATTAAGGGGGTATGATTATATTTATGCGGCCAGATCATATATTATTTCGAGTGAATTAATATGTATGAGTATATCAATGCGTAGAATACACCTATAGAAAGTTTGTGGGAAAGTATGAAAACTCTAACTGCTATATTACATTGCCCAAGGCTTAACTTTGGGGCGTTTGTTCAAAAATAAACATCAATTTAGGACATAATTTCGTGCGAAAACATCAGTATCAGTGAACAAATACGTTCCGCTCGGCGTTCAGCCCCTATCCTTGTAGGTAGACATTCTGTCTTTCATACTGCATCAAATCATATGTTTTAATACATTCTTATTGTTGCAGGATAGCAAAATGTGATTTCAATTATTTCTAAAATTGATAACCCACATGTTTGTCTTTAAATGGCAATAATAAGAAAACGTAACTGATTTCAGCTTCACAACTTGGGTTTTTTGAAGCGCCTTGTGGTGTAGAATCATAAAATGTCGGGTGTCTTTCTTAACCTCGGATGAACACGGAAACCCTGCCAGCACCAGGACTCTATAAAAGTAGACTTCACAAAATAGGCATAGTTAATAAACCCTTATTCCTCACGAAGTAAACAGAAGTAATACACCATAACTCTTTATTAACTAAGTAGAAAATATAAACTCATTTCTTCACAAAGTAAATAGAAGTAATAAACAGTAAGGTAGAGTAATCAATTTTTTACTCTTCACAAAGCAAATGTAAGTTATAAACTTTAACTCTTCACAAAATATGAACAGTAATAAACCAGTTTATCCTTTACAGAAACGGTAAATATAGTAAGTGTTTACTTCTCGTTATTCTTGACGAAGAATGTAGAAGTTATAAGCCCCCAGTCTTCACAAAGTAGACTAAGTAGAGAAATTACCAATTCTTTACAAATTCTATAGCAGTAAAAAAAAAAAAAACCTTCACAAAGTAGTAAAAGTGATAGAAGTAATAAATCCGTCGTGTTACTCTTCACAGTAAACTCACTGTATTTAGATATTGCCATTTCTTCAGCATCATTGTACCCTCAGATTTCATTCACTTTTGTATTAAAAGAAAAAAATTTCAATCTGTTTTACTGCCAAACAAAACAAACTGCTCTTTTTTTTTAGATATTCTTTTTCAAAGCCACCTGAAGAATCCTGTTGCCCCACGAGGCCATCGCTGCCTCTTCCCGAAAGTGGAGGCTAGCATTACAAGGAAGAATTTCTTCCAAGAAACCATAAACGGAACCGCAAGGCAGGCTGACTTAAAGTAGGACACGGACATCAAAAAATAATTTTCCGTTTTTCAATACTTTCTCTCTCAAGAAATTATTTTTTTGGTGCCCACTGAGTCAATTTTGCGAAGAAAGAGCATCGTTCTGTTACCGTGCGTATATGTAATGTGACGCAATAATGAGAGCTAGAGTTACCGGGTTTAGCCCTTTGCCTCCAGAATTATTCCCCTTCCCTGATCAGCAGAAGTTTGTGGCAAAAACGCTGACGTCACTTACGTTCCGGCAGCTACAGACACCTCTACCTGACAATGTATTATTCAGCTTTTAATCAAGATTCTGGTATTTCATATTCAAACGTAAAGTTTGATAATGTAAGCCAGAAAAAGTAGTCTGCGTGTTTATTGCCTCAGCATGATTTTGTTTGGCACATCTACTGTTCACACAGGAATGAAAAGATTTATACCAAATGCTATCACTCGTCCGCACAGCACTGGCTAGACAGCTTGGCCATGTGGCAAGAACGTATTTGACGTAAGCGTATGGCCGCCAAGAGCGCAGTGGTTGTATCAATTCGGGCTTTGGATAATGTAACCCTGTGGGTTGTCTGGGGCCAACAGAGGCGTTATATCATTATGACAGACACTTGAAAACTGTTTTATTGGGATAATAGGGTATCGTATGATTTAATGTGGTCTGTAGGACGGTGCATTCTTCCTTTAAAAACAGAACATGCTGATCTAAAAATAAAACGTATCTTTTTCCAGAGAAGCTGTCCGCAGACCAAATTCTTAAACGGGAGAGAATAGGGCCTGTCTCCGCTCATTTTTAAATGTTGGCTATTAGATGTCATAAATGTAAGGTCGCAAACAAAATTTCACAAAGATGTATGCGCTTTATTGAGATATATTTGATGTTTTGTTCTGGTCGCCCAAATGCGTAAATACACACGGGTCGTTTTATATACAAGGAAGTCTCTCTAAATCTGGGCCCACTGATTATTAATTCGCATTATTTGTACTCTAGGAAATTGACAATAATCTCTAATGGACCAGCTCGCTTTTTAACTGCTAGGCTGAAAAAAACACACTGCTAGAGCTGCTTGAATTAGGGTGACCAAAATATTATAATATGAAGTGGAGTAGAGAGAGAGAGAGGGATTTGTTTATCTTGTACTTGATTATGGGGAAAAGATAACCAGCTTCTACTACAGTTATTATAGAGATTATTACATTCATGATGTCTTTTTAACATACAATCTTACCTGGCGGATAATTTTATTTACCGTGTATGCATCCTGGTCATCACAGACACAAATATTTTCTTCTGGATATCGCATTCTAGGGCCCCCTACTGGCTGAGTGAGTGTGAGTGAGTGAGTGAGTGAGTGAGTGAGTGAGTGAGTGAGTGAGTGAGTGAGTGAGTGAGTGAGTGAGTGAGTGAGTGAGTGAGT
>JAWQUT010001324.1:0-16024 GCA_033807755.1 Ellobium chinense | reverse complement strand
CTTAAGAAGGCTGAAACATTTTCATTTAGCTTTTTAGAGGATTCTAAGTTGTACAGAGTTCATTGTTATTCTCAAAGAAAATTGTATAAGGAGTTCAGTAACTCCATCAATATTGAGAGACAATGTTGTTGTCAGGTAACTTAATGGAAGCATTCAGAAAATTTTGAAAATTCTTACCCCTCATCTGGGCAAATCCCTACTTCCTTCTTTATCCTTTTCCTTCCTATCATCAACAGTTAGTGTATTTGGTGGTGAATTTAGTGGTCAAGTAGTCTCTGCTGGGTTGAACATGCTGTGAAATTATATGGGTACAATTTGTGTCACCGTACAAACAAATCCATCAGACATGCTAACATTTCCTAAGTGATTTTCAGCATTACTTAGCTAGCTCTACAAGCTTCTTTCTTTCATGTTCTAGAACTGGAGATGAATCTGCATGCAGTTTTCAGCCTGTGGTGTGTCAGAAGAAGCAAAAATATAAAAAAAAAAAAAAAAAAAAAAAAAAACAAACAAGACAGCAGTACCATTATGATCCTTCCAAGTGATAGTCACTGTCTGTCCTCTACCTTCACTGTCAAAATCATCACAAAATGAGCAACATGGGGTAACATATTGTATGTATATAGAATATACATAGTGGTGTTACAGATGAAAGCAGTAAAATGGTATGCAGAAGGGGTTGGATGGAAGGAAAATGACATTTAAGGCACAGATTTGCTCAATCTAGCAATAGATGTATAGTTGGGGAGGGGTGGGATGTAATACATGAGAAAATGTTAAGGAAAACTAGGCACATCCATCAGTTGAATGGGAATGTATTTTTTCTCTGGGGAGGGGGTGTGGGGATGGAGGAGGGGTAAAGAGTAGATATTGAAACACTTTAGATCTAGACATTGCATACTCATTCTGCATTGTCTTCTTGATTATGGTGAGGAAGCGAGACTTAGGCTTAGGTGGGCTAGGCTGGAAGCAAATTAGAAAATGCAGAACATATTTATGCACGCTTTGATTCAACCCAAACATTTGATACCAGTGATTTGATAGGGGATAACCATACCAGAGAAAGAGGAGGGGGGCTGTGCCTATTGTCCTGTACCTAGTGTACCTAAAAAATAGTCTAGTCTAGCTATATACCTATCAAAAAAGTTGTAAGTGGTCCAGTTTTTAGGAAATTGTGCGTGTCTTGCATCTGATGGCAGCTTGAGAGCATTTAAGACATGGGTTTTATGCATTTAAACCTGTGAGTGACAGTGCAAGACATTCCATTCAGTATAGGATGGTTTCCAAATACATACCATGGTCTTGTAAAGGTTGGCTGTGGCGGATTTTCAACACGATTAAAACACGCTACACATTTACAGTTACTACCACTTCACTTCACACACANAGGGTGGTTTTTTTTTTACAAAAATTGATATGTGGGCTCTAAATATTTTTTTTTAATAAAGGGACATAACCTTAAGGTAATTGCTCTTCACACATATGTATATATTTATTTAATGTTAAATGAACTAAAATTTGAAGATTTCGAGCTCAAATGGGTTTTGAGTAAATTAATTTATTATAGAAATGCATGTTTGAATACATCACTACTCATTTATTAACGAAAGTACATCTACTGAGTTTTCACAAAACGCATTTCAACTCCGTTACATTCGTTACAAAATATAACACAATCAAAATCTATCGTGGTCATGGTGTCTATGCAGGAATTGGAATACAACAACATCTCGGATAATTAGAAAGACCAATCTAAGTCATTATGTATGCACGATCACCTGGGTGTCTCAAGCCTGCAATCATTACTTCTGTTTTGCACGTCTCAAATGTAAGAGAAATATGATTGGCTATTACAGTCTGTTACATTGACCTTTACTGGCTGATAATTTTACTTTCAGACAATAGACACGATGACTCAGTCTCACTGCTATTTTGCTTCATCTGGATTTAATCATTATTGGTGTTGACAAAATAAGAATGGCCAAATCTTTATAATGGACAGTTCCTTATTTATGATTTTTTTCCTAAACATGTTTTAAAAATTGGACTAAAATTCGGGGAAAAATGGATCCAAATCAGAAGACTACAAAAAGTATCTAGGTATTTCGAGCATGTGATATTTAAAGGATATTATTGTAGGGGCTACTGGAAAATGACCATAATATGTTTATATTGCAAGCGGAAAATAAAAATGTCATTAGGAGAGCATGACATCTCCACAGAAAAAAAAAAATAAAATATTCTTTGTTTCATTTCAAACAGCCAGTCCAAGCAAGGAATTATCTGACGAAACGGAGTCAGGATCGTCTTTAGCTGATGCAGCACATTCGTCAACCACCACTTCAACATTGCCACAACCACAACCAGCATCATCATTATTCGCAACAAAATCATCGAGGACATCGACAGTTAAGTGCAACATAAGGCCCAAAGTTAAAGTAAACAGCTTCTACGCTACAAGAGCTTCTTAAAGAACTTGAAAATCATTTGTATATTTGTATGTACAGTATATATGTATGATATTATATTTCTGATTGCTACTGTCTACCTTTGTTTGAGTTCGGGTTTTACTGCGCGTCAGCACGACCACGGCTATATTGCACCTTTGTGATTATAGTACTGGATTATTGGATCGAAAGTTTAGATCAATTTTACCCGTACGGAGGCCTCTAGTTCTATTCTTCCACGATTTTAAAAACTGTCAAGGCATTTTTAATGTATGCAACGTGCACTAGAATCTCTTAGTGTTTCGTCTTTATCTGAAAAGATTAGACGCCAGCTCTCCTAACCTGAAAGCCACAGTGTGAATTCCTTAACGTATATTTACTGTAAACATCAGATTTAGACTTTAAAAAAACAACGTATACATGAGTGCCAGTATTTCGCGGCTCAAACAGATTATATAAATAATAGCTTTTGTGTATTTCACACCAAATCTTAAAGACTGGGGTACGATTTTTTGCTCCCGTACAATAGCTATGGCGGGGAAGTGTGCATAGCTTCGAGGGTTAGAACTAGAAATCTTCTGAGCTCCGCAAAATGGTGGTCACCATCTACGATTTGAAATTTGCTGGTGGGACCGTGTATCAGAGGGGGGAAAGTGGCACGAATCAACGCCTCTATATTTGCTAATAAATTTTGATATTTCGATTGCTTAGAAACTCTAAGAGACTGACCACTGAATAAAAAGACCACCTCTTTAGTGCACTCGCGAGGACCAGATACACGTAACCCTAGGTAAGACTCGTCCAACGCATCTCTCCAATTTAAATAATATTTATGTTGTTATGTTCTCTTCCCTTACACAGATCAACCTTTGTTGAAACTCCAGGAACGGATGGACGCCTTGGGAAGTAAAACATCAACAAAGTCCGAACTGACCGACGCAATTGCAGAAGTGAAGTCTGGGATGGAGGATACCAAAAAGAGAGTGGAGAAATGTGAAGGTCGTATTGATGGTCTGTTGGAAAGATTCAACACCTTTACAAAAGAGTACACTACAAACAGGAGCAAAGATGATACACGGCTCAAGAAGTGTGAGGAAAGAATGAATGCCCTCGATCAGGACACGAATCAGTTAACAAGTGATGTCAGTAAAGTAAAGAGAAAAGTCAACATCTATGACGACAGTTTTGGTGAAGTAAATAGGAAGATGATCAACATTCATGCAAAATTTGTGGAGGTGGAGAAAGAGAAAAACACAACAATCACTACGATCAGAGGAATAGAAGAGGGGCTGGAAACATGTCAGGCAAAACTTGGGAACGTAGATATTCTGGATGACAAGATCAGGCAGATTGAGGATGAGAGAGAAAGAGACAGGTCAAGAATGAAAGACGCGGAGGAAAGGCTGGACAAGCTGGAAGAGGACAGAATGGATCTGGAAATACAAAGACTGGGCATATTAGAGGACAGACTCTTGGGAGTGGAGGAGGAAAGACAGAATGACATTAAACATGTAAGTTGTTCAAAAATTATTACAACTGGATTTATGATGGAAGGCAATACAATATTGTTGTTTATGGTTTTATAATACTGTTTTAAAACACTGAGCACACACAATGAGCCTGTGGGTTTATTAATTGCAAGACCAGATGAAATTCGTATTTATGCTGTACTCCATAATGAATTCTTTTAAATGACAGCTATCAATATGTGAGTTTAATATGGTATCATGAGCATATTTTAGGCCATTAGGTTTCTTGAATGATAGTCTCGTAGTTTTTTCTTCCCACATACGTCACACAAATATATTGCTTTGGTTTAGAGTGCACATAGGAGGTACAAGGTCAGATTTTCGTTTGTTTACGTCTAAGGAGTGTTAGACCTTCCTGTCTCCCCTGACGTCGAGAGACATAGTTGGCACACAGTAATTATAGATGAACTGATTTTAATCAGTCGATTAGACCAGGAATAGACACATCGTTCAAGTTTAAAATAGATAATTTACTTGACATACTCTTTAAAAATACATAACGCTCAGTTCAGGATACAAACTGATTCCTTTACAAGACAAATTTACATCAGTAGCCCTCAAACAAATTATTTCTTTACTCACTCTTTTTGTGTTCACTGACGACTTGGAAAAAATGCCACGATCCTTCGTGTAGCTACTGGTACTATCAATAACCATCCACACTTAAAGGGTTAGAATTAACTGGTCAAAATATGGGATTTTATCTCAGTGTCCCATTATAAATCGGAATAATGAGTCTCTGAACGGAGACACTTTGGTGATCTTAGATTAGTTCGTGATATTAGCCTCGACGTATCTACGTCACCTCTATGTGTGGTGACAGTGTTGAAAGACATAATAGCACATTAGTGTATATTATTATACTAGATATCAATACATGAACAGAATAATAATATTGGTAAGATCTTTATTACAAGAATGGATCGGAGGCGTGGCAGGCTGTTTTCGAACATGATAAATATGGAAATTGCTGAAAGTAAAATTCGGTCAGAACCATTTACTTGCATTACATTGCGGAGAGGGGGTTCAGCGTCCGTGTCTGGTCACTGAAGGTTCAAGATTACATTAATAATTCATCGACAACTTTGTGCTTCTTTTGCCATTTCTTCCTTCCAAGCATACAGTTAAAATTTCAAATTCTGTCTCCTTTCACTGATGAAGTCTAAAGCCGTCGACCTCCGGGTCAACACGTGAATCCGTCAGGGTAGTCATCCATCCCTTCTGTGAACAGGAGTGAATCCTGATTTTGCTACTGCACCCCCTATAATCAAGAGTCAAGAAATAATAGCTCATGACAGCATGACATATGAGCATCCAAAAATTATTACAAAATACTAAACCAAAAACAACAGCATAAACAATTAACAATGGAATTTAGGATGCAATTTAACAAACCAGCACTAATCCACTGGGTAGTAGTAAGTTGATATTGTCTAAAGATTTTCATTGTGATGGTTAATAATCTACTGGCTTGTTGTAAAACGTCTGTTTCTTTGGATTATAGTAAATTTAGTAATTTAGACATTTTGTTTTTTTTGTGACAACTTTCAGGTAATCGCTCTGTCCGCTCCTTAGCAAATTTAGAACAACATAATAAATAATGGAATTCGTCACGTATATCCGGTGTACAAAATTCACAGATTCTATTCTGATATTCAATATTTAAGTATCGTCCCGTTTCCACTGGCAGCTTATGATTACCGGTCCAAAACTGAATAAGGGCATAGATTTCAGCAGGTTCTAAAAGATGAAAATAAGTCCCCAATCTCCATTCTTCTTTCTGTATAATATTCCCCCCTTCCATGATTCTGATAATTATACCTTAACAACATACATTACGGAGGATATTGTCTGCTAGTTACTACTAATTAGACATAACCAGAAAGAAATCATACGTTTAAAGATATTATATGCACTCGGTACTTTCCCCAGTTTTCTAAACGTCATGTTGTTTGGTGTGCTGCACCTTAGTTTAAGTAACAGTCTGTAGTAATTCATATGAAACGATTCTAGCATACTGGTATTCTCAAAGTCAAAGCCCCAAACCTCACAACCATACAAAAAAATAAGATCTATACATTTAGGACACAAATCAAAATACCAAATCTAAAAGAACAGATTTTGAGGTGCATTGAAGAAGTAGTGTATACGCTGCTTTTCATGCTACAGAAATGTTATCTTTAATTGTCGTCGGCCGTTTTTAGTAACAGTAACCTCTAGGTATTTGATTTTTTAACATATTCTAGAACAACATTATTAATTAAACTTATAAGCGAAAAGAAAGGAAACAGACAGAGAGAAAGGGGGAGGAAGAGAGATGGAGAGCAAGCGGGAAAGAAAGGAAAGGAGACAGGGAGAGAGAGAAAAGAGAGAGAGAGAAAGAGAAGATAAAGGGGAGAGGAAAAGAGGTGGAGAGAAAGCGGGGGAGAGAGAGAGGAAATGAGACAGGGAGAGAGGAGAGAGAATATTAGAATGAGTGAAAGCAGAGAGCAAATTATTTCAGAGAAGGAAAGGGGCAGGAAGAGAGATGGAGAGAATGCGAGAGAGAGAGGAAAGAGGACAGGGAGAAAGATAGAGGAGAGAGAGAGAATATGAGACGGAGAGTAGAGGGCAAGGGTGAAAGAATGAAAGGGGCAAAGAAAGAGGGAGGGAGAGAGGATGATGGTAAGAGAGAGGGACAAGAGGGAGAAAGAGAAAAAGCAGGAAAGAGACAAATAGAGAGAGATTGAGAGAGACAGAAAATAGACAACTAGGGATATAGATAACAAGATAGAGTGAGCGGAACAGAGAAAGAAAGATAGAAGAAAGTACAGAGTGTTAAAGAGAGGAAGAAGAGGAGAGAAAGAACGAGAGGAAGAGATAGGGAAACGTGAAAGAGGAAGAGATAAAAAGAGAGAAAGGGGAGATGGACGGACAGATGAAGATACTGAGAGGAAGAGAGAAAGAGAAAAAGAAGGGTAAATAGCGAGAAAGAAAGACACATTATGTCTGTCATTGACGTCTTGAAAGTGAAACGTGGAGACCATGTGGACAATTTTATTTTTTTTTTTTTTATCTTGGGTAATAAGGGTAGACAGGTAATGTAATCTAGATGTCTATCTTCCATACCTGTATCTTCAGATCGGCGACGTCAAAGAACATCTAAAAACGTTGTCAACGCAGATCCAGGCTGTGGGTAAGTGATCGGGTTGGGAGGGGAGAATATTGATATAATGATAATAATAACGTGATAATAATAAACATAATATTTTACAAGGCTAGTCTGAAGGCATTACAATGTTCACTTATATATTTCAAGTGGACCTTTTGTTTTCTTTTGGTAACTTTCTCAACTCCTCAGTAAGCATACAGTGCCACCGTAACTCTCTATAATTAACCAGTTGCCATGCGTCTCTTACCCCCGTCACAATAAATGTCCGTTTTCATTAACAATAATAGCAATGTAATCAATACCGGACTGCATGAGTAGTGCAGTATACATTATTACTAAACATTATCGATACATATACATTTATACATACAATCATCATCGTCATCATCGTCCTCGTCATCATCATTATCATCATCATTATTTGCAAAACATTTATCCGCACTGGATCTAAATAATTAAAGCAAGAAAACTATAACAATTTAACAAATTTAATGCACAAATGTTCGGACTGGCGTCCTTCATCATTATTATCATCATCATCATTATCATCATCATTAACATTATTTGCAAAACATTGCATTACATCATCATTATCATGATTGTCATGTTCCTCCTCCTCCTCCTAGTCATCATCAGTATCATCATCATCATCATCATCATCATCATCGTGGTAGTCATCGTCATTACACTATTAAGGCTGGCGTCGGACTGATCATACATCATACATCATACACGAAATGAACACACGGTAACGACTTGTGCGAGTCGGATTGGTCATACATCCTACATCATACATCATACATCAGACACATGAATGAGCCTGCTCATGTTTTTGTTGTTGTATGATCATACACTTGGACAGGACGTATTGTTTTTATCGCCATTTTTCATCAACGAGCGACATTGTCACAAGAGCCATTGAAGAGTCCGGCATTGATGAGGATGTTGTAAATGAACAACCACAAACACCAAGCACGAGACAAACGAGCACGTCTTCTGCACCCAAGAAAGCGAAAACACTCCTCAAAAAGACGGCGCTTGACATGTATTGTGAAGCAGTAACCAAAATGATACAAAACAAAGAAGAAACAAGGCCTGAAAACCCTGAAGTAGGGTGGTTCCGCAGCCTTTTACCCCAAATCGAACTTCTCAGCCCCATGGGTTTGCTTGCATTCAAAACTGAAGTGCAGCAAACATTGTTCCGGTACTTGCAGAACCCAGGAATGCAAGGACAGGGACAGTACCCGGGAATGCAAGGACAGGGACAGTACCCGGGAATGCAAGGACAGGGACAGTACCCGGGAATGCAAGGATAGGGACAGCCGGCTCAGCAGGACAGCTACCTTATGCTTCCCAGACCCAACAAGGAAACTGGAAGCATCAGAAATATGCGTAATCGACGTGTGGTCCCTGTTATTGTAACTTTATTCATTTTCTTTCCGATATTTGACATTAAAATTTATGTCCTTTTTTTCTTAAATAAAAAGTTAATAATAATATTTCGTTTGTTTATACT
The DNA here is from genome assembly GCA_033807755.1 of Ellobium chinense. Lineage (NCBI taxonomy): Eukaryota > Metazoa > Mollusca > Gastropoda > Ellobiida > Ellobiidae > Ellobium > Ellobium chinense. The sequence goes on along the minus strand of JAWQUT010001324.1, from coordinate 7,381 downwards.
TTTTTCTTACCTGAGAGTTATTAATAAACGTTCCTCAGTTGAAATTGAGTCCCTGAGGTTTGTGAATCCTGGCTGAATGTCGTGCTTTATGAGATCATGCAGCTCCTGGAAGCTTTGCTGAGACATCCGAGCATAATTCTTGAATTTTTCGGGGTCATGTAGCAGCTTAGGGTACAGAGTAGCATATTCACTCTCAGTCTGGCGGGTACAGTAGATAGGTCTACACCACATTTTTTTTTCTTTGCTGCGAAGCATTCAGAATCACAGGATCAATGATCAGGGGATCACTTAATAAAAACATCATTTTGCGAGATAAAACACAGAACACACGCACGACCCTCAAACCACAACTGTTCTGAGCTGCAAAAGCGTAGAGTGTATGCATGTGTATGGTGTATGGAGACAGTTTGTGTATGGCCAGTCGGACACCCCCTGTATGATGTATGATGTATGATGTATGATGTATGATCAGTCCGACGCCAGCCTCAATACCAACATTCATAAATCAAGTACCGTTTTATCAATATTCTATTTATTATCATTATTGATACATAATAATAATGCCAGTCTCTTATTAACTTAATCATTGTAATTATTGATTACAGAGAAGAAGCAGGAAGAACAACACCAATCAATTGGATTCACAGCCTATACCTGGCACACAATTACCACCAAGCATAGAGATATCATAGGGTTTGACAAGATCCTGTCAAACAAGGGAGGTCATTACAATGCCACATCAGGGAAGTTCACTGCCCCTGTCAATGGAACATACTTGGCGTCTTTTTGTCTCAGACAGTGTGGTGAGGGTGTGAGACAAGTGAATTTCTGTCATGAGAGAGTCAGTACTGGCCAGGAGTGTCTGGAGATCAATGGGACATGGACGTCTTCTTGTTATGCCAACAGTAGCAATGTCATCATTTTAGATATGAAGAAAGGTGACAAACTCTACCTCATGTCATTTGGTGGTGTTATAACGTTCCCCTGTGCTTTTTCTTGTGCCTTGCTTGGGTAATATAGATTACATGGTGTTTGTATTGTTCAACAGATACGTCTCTACAGATACAAGAAGTATGCAAACACATACACACACACACACACACACACACACACACACACACACACACACACACATACACACACATATACACTGTGCAGTAAGAAAATGAAAACATGAGAATTAGAAAAAAAAAAAAAAGAAACAAAGAAAGAAAGAATGAAAAAAGGAAAGAAAGAAAGAAAGAAAGAAAGACAGACGGAAAGAAAGAAAGAAAGAAAGAATGAGTGAAAGAACAAACAAACAAACAAACAAACATACTAACAGCCAAGCTATAGAGGTGATGTTTCTTGTTGACAGTTACAATCGGCTACGCTTTATTGCAATCTGTTTACGTTTAACATCTGCTTAATCACAATATTTTCCAACAACAGACTCCTGTATTTCTTTACTGGAGTTACTTTTGATGGCGTCATTTTCTCTTACTTACTGTCTCTATAATGTCAATGCAACTAATACGGAAAAATCCGAAATACAAAAATTGAAAGTATTTGACACTGCTGTGAAGTAAAACTACGTTGTCACATAACTAACAATTTTACACTGGGGTTCCGGTGTTGAAATACCAATAGATGACCCTGTGACTTCAGTTCTCCAAACACAGTTTGAATTATTTTAATATATACGTTACAAACTGCCAGGTCAACAATTTATACCGTAATATTAACACCTGACATATTGATATCTGTATCAAGTTCAATAGACCTGAGTGGTGAGTTGATACCTTGTAATAATAATGATAATGTTGTTAGTCTCACATGACTTCACTTTCCTGACTTCCTTGGACACACAACTGACTCTTATTGAAGAAAGTGTCTTACATAGAAGTTGTGCTGTTCAGGAGTTGCTCTCTCGCTACTTATTATGATATTCAGTGTGTTGTATACTGTGTACATGTATTTCAGTTTATGTGTATGTGTGTGACCATAATGATGCAATTTAACACTTAGATAATTGACTATTAATATTATTATTATATATGTTATTGAATATAGCAAATATTATCGAGTCCTTTATAAACGTTCATTTGTGGGGGGCTGCNGGGGGGGGGGAAATCAGTTGAATTTAGTATGTAACATCTAGCACTACTGGAGTACATACGGGGTCAAATGATTTAATAATAATTTGTTGAAAAATGCCAGAAGGGATGAATACATACTTTACGCTACCAGTAGTGAGAACGTCCCATACATCAGTCTTGGATACGCTTTTTTATTGACAACACCGGTCCAAATGAAATAGTATGTAGCAGTGATAACTTGACTCAGTACACACGCATAATAGAGAGCTAGGGTTGATCACTCAGTTACCTCTCAAAACGCCTGCTGATGGCTGTAAATAAATAACAAAATGTCCCTTGGTACTGAAGAAACGACAGGACGTTTATTTACAACAGAGGCACACAAGTGCCAAGCAAGGCTTACAAAACAATAGTAATGCTTCTCGACAATTAATTTTGTAATTCCACTGTAAGCGGTAGCTGTGTCAGCTAACATCATGCTGGGCAACAAAATGCATAATGCTTTACCTGGCTCACACAGTCAAACTTTATTTATGAATTTGGGTGACGAAACCCTTAATTAAAAGCTGAACAATGCATTATCAGATAAAGGTGTTCGTAGTTGCTGGAACTTCAGTGACGTCATCATTTTTGCCACAAGTCGCTTTGATTTCGGGGACGGGAAATAACTCTAGACGCAGGGGCGTCATGTTACACACGAGCATGATATCAGTTCAATGTTATATCGACGCCAAAATGTCTCGGTGGGAACCATATATATATGTTAGTTAAAAAAAATATTGGAAAACAGAAAATTACTCTTGACGTGCATAACCACAGGCTAAGTGGAGTGGTTGTGGGGGTAGAGATGGGTTACGGAAAAGAGCAGGGGGTGCGGGGGAGGGAGGGGGTTCCTTGCAGAAGCAAGATTAACTTGACTAGATAGGTAGTGTCACAATGACCGTAAATGCATTAAATCCAATAGCAAATAACAGGTTTATAGACAAATAAATTATGTCATAGCAAATGTACAGTCCGTGTACAGTTTAAAACAGTCCGAGCTATTCAACTGAATGATTAGGAACAGGCCGGTTTGCTATACAACTGAAGAAATGCATATTTTTGGTTTTATATTTGTCATTTCGGTCTTTCATCGAATAACTGATTTGCTGATTAATTGCTTTGATCTCTTGTTTGCTTCCTTCATTGATTGATTGATTGATTGATTGATTGATTGATTGTTGATTGATTGATTGATTGATTGATTGATTGATTGATTGATTGATTGATTGATTGATCCGCTGACGGATTTTAACATTTTAGCTGTTTTATGTCTTCCGTCATAATCGTTTTTAAATATGTGCCCATATATCTCATTATGGTTCTGGCTTCTTCCCATAAGCCGTGAATGTGGTTAATTATGCTTCATTACTCTGAATATAATTCCAATCCAAGCTGCCAGTGTGAGATACAATCCAAGTATAAAACTGCAAATGGACCCATGTTATTTTATTTGAACCCCCCTCTCCATGGTATCTCCAAAAGGTATGGACTAATTTGATTAAACTATATGGGAAGATTCATTGTACAGGGTTACATTACATTTAAGCAAAGCATGCCACGTTTGAGTCAAAACAGATTTTCATTGAAGCAAATCTTTAATGTTTCCGTTTCAAGCAGCCAGAATAATTTCATCAGAGAATTTACAGTATATATCAGCTTGGAGGTGGAAGAGCACAGGTCAGAATATAAAACTATTGCAGGAATATTTACAATCGTCAATGACGCCAGTTGCTAATTTGGTTGTCCTGATGAGCGAAGCACATACTTTTTTTTTTTTTTAACTTAGTGTATCACCAGATTTTACCATGTGTGTACATCTCTCAATTCTATACAAAAAGCTGCGTAAAATAACTGCCCTTTTATCATCTGATATTGGTGTCAGTTCTATGACTGAAGGATTGATTAATAATATCAGCAGCGAAAAAATCTTCTCCTCTCAAAATTAACCAGAAAAACAAATATTAATTAATTTTGCTTATTCGTAAAATAAAAAAAAGAGGATTTACTTATTTTTTTTTTGTTCTCAACATATGGCCATGGCTCCGGAATTTTGCTCAAATGTGCTTCTAACTTGTGCAGAAAGATGGATCGAGTTACGTAAGCGCAATGATCCGCCTTTTACTAAAGCTATTATAAAGTTTTAACAATTAATATTCATATGTGTCTGTCACTCACACATTTGCGAGTCATATCACAACCAATAGTCACTGCACATTTTGATGCTATCTGTGGATATTAAGCTTAATAAAGACTATGGTCCATCCTTGTTTGTGTCTCTTTTTATATTCTGGAGCCAGAATTGACACTGTTGTTAGAAAATGATAGATGATGAGTGGGTAATAGACAAATATGGGAATGTGTAGAGGTAAGTGTATGGAGTTTGTGTATGAAAGGGAAGGGGTGTATGTGAATGGATAGATGCAGTGTGTGTGCATGTGAACTGTTGGAGGTATACGGTCAGATTTCCCTTATTTTACATCTAAAAGATGTTATAAACGTCCTGTCTCACCTGATATCCAGAGACACAGTTGATCCAGAGTATTTACATATGAATTGATTTGTATCAATCGACTGGATCCGAAATCGATACTTTCAGGCATATTATTTAATTGACATAGTACGTGAAAAAATATGTATGGCGGCATGGGAAAACCCCGACAAAGACGCAACAGCACGAACTGAGTNGTGTGTGTGTGTGTGTGTCTGTGTATATGTATCTGGGTGTGTAAATTGGAATGAAGAGACAGTCTCTTAACTAGTATGCATGTGTCTTGTTTCATATTGATCACTGTCTCTTTCATTTTTTCTCTCCCTCTCTCATTTTTTCTCAGTCCGCCTTCTCGTCTGTCTGTCTGTCTGTCTGTCTGTCTGTCTGTCTGTCTGTCTGTCCGTCCGTCCTAACAGCTTTATCATACAATGTAGGTCGAGATTCCACTGCGTTAATTAATGCTGCTTCTTTTGATGGCGGAAACAAAGCCATTGTTTGAGATAAATGTGCACAATAAAAATGTATTAACTTTTCGGAAAAAAATTTAAAAAGCAGAACAGAACTTTGCAACGTTCACGAAAGAGTTGGAATGAAGACACACCTTATTGCAACAGTGACAGTAACCTACACATAGGGAAAAAGTCTTTTAGTGTGTGTGTAAAAAAAAATTTTTTTTTCAGAAAAAATACGCTCAAAATCACAAATCCTTCGCACCCGGTGGTTTTCGAGTGCGCTGGAATCAAATCTAGCCTTAAAAATAGGATTTAATGTTTATTTTGACATTTTAGATTTTGCGGTTTTATGTCCCGCCTACAGCTATTAGTCATTTCCGGTCGTCGGGTCGTCCGTCTTGAAAGATAGAATGCAACATGCGACACTTCAATCCGGCTGTCCTCGGGCAGGTGTCTGAAAGCTGGAGTTAGTATATCGGTACCTTACTGTCCGTCATCTCCTCTATTTTATTTGAAATTAAGGCATGCTCCTTCATTTGTTGTCTTCAAACCGGACTTAGTATATCTTCGCCCTTAGTATATCTTCGCCCATATTCAGCCTGGCTGGTCCTATGCAAAGACCGACGACAAGGAAGTTTCCATACACACAGCTGCAAAATGAATTGGCCTTGGCCATGGCCGGGCGTAATATCTTATTTAGAAAGGTTCAAAGCCACTGTAATTGACTTGCTTACAAAAAAAAAAAANTGGTTACAAAAAAAAAAAAAAAACTTGCTGCCCTTCTGTTTCAGCTCTTCGCTTCAGATTTAAAAAGCCATACATTATTTTAAGCTGCATTTTAGGCCGGCCTTTTATAGGACGGCACACGGCACGCGGCACACAACGCACCTCACGCGTGAAAACAAAAGTGGGCACAAAGATTTAGAGTACCGCCTTATATGGGACGACACGGCACAGCGGTAACGAAAACCGCGTGTGTGGAAAAGTCAACTTGTTCACTTTTTGTGAGGTGTGTGGCAGGTGTACTCGAGATGGACGACTACAAGAAGAAGCTGACTGAGCTTGTGAGAGCCCGGCCACTTATTTGGGACCCCCAAAATCCAGACTACCATAACATAACATAAGTTTTGTATGACATTCTTAGATAATTGAAGAACAATTTGTGATCTTCACGCGTCATCAATGAGCAGAAAGTTCTTTGAGACTCGTGCTCCTCAAGAGAAAATGATCACGACACCACATGGTGCGCTTTTCTCTCTTCTTCTTTGTATTTATTAGCAATGCTAGCGCAATCAAAGTATCTTCATCAGAAGTATCCATGCTGACGAAAGGAAGTGTGACTGCCTATGGCGTTCCGACTTGTCACGTGTCGCGTCTCCTATGTGAGGGGGGGGGGGTCAAGACCTGTCGCGCGTCGCGTGCAGACATGTCGTCAGCCGTGTGCCGTCCTATGGAAGGCCGGCCTTACTCACTTCTGGCGGCTGGATCAATTATTACGCAAAGAGATTTGCAATCTGGCTATTTTCATGCACTGTCTAAACATTTTGCAGCAATGCCGATGCTTCTAACTTCGACCATACTAAGAACGCGAAGAACGAGGTGATAAATCTTGAAACTGAAAAAAAAAAATGGCATGAATTTTCATCAGTCATTTTGTTTTGTAGTTTCCGTTTCGTGCGGTCCGGTACCATGCAGAAATAAGATTTTTGTTTCCAGTAATAACAAAACGATAATAACATCTTTAACGGTGACTAAAAAACTCATTAGCATTGAAAAAGGAAAATTAGGTCAAATATACACTCTTTACTATGCTCTCCTTTGGCGATTTCTCACAATGCATAATACGTCTATGCTATGTGTCATATATTCATGCGCGCAATGTTTCATTTCTGCACGTTAACCTATATTTTGATGTGCGACGGCTTGTTTTGAGTGGAATAAGTGTTAGCGACTGAAAATGCAAGTAAAAACTTCGATTGTTTTGGGCACGCAGCAGGCAAAGAAACATACATGCATTTTGATACGCGTGGAAAATAAACTCTATGCAACAGTATGAAGTCAAACTACTAAAGTGGTCGGCTATTTTTGGATCGCTACCCATAACAGTGAAATAAAAAAATCACCGTACAAAATTTCATCTTACCCGTTTCCTTTGAACTGCGTAATCTTTGTTGGCATGACCAATGCTTCTATCCCGACAGGGTAAATTTTTAATGACGTGTGTGGTACGGCCATAATTAAAATTTGTCATATTTTGAAGACAAACCTCAAAAGTTACAGCAATTGTTAACGTGTTTTGCCGTGAGCATTGATTCTGGTGT
>JAWQUT010001323.1:0-10510 GCA_033807755.1 Ellobium chinense | reverse complement strand
AAAAGGTATCTCCTCCTCCAGATGAAATGCAATCCAACTGAAATTCCACACATGCATTCTTATATACCTTGTCTACAAAGTAACAGCGAGTTATTTTTGATAAAATGATATAAAAATATTTTATGAATTTTCAAAATTGGTATGTATCAGAACATCGATTTTCCCCCATTTTTTAGTCTTCGCCATCATATTTCCTGAAAAATAAAAAAAAAAGTCCAACTGTCTCCCTGTTACTTTTTTTGTACACCTATAAACTGCTTATATACCAAATTTTGCAAAGATTGGTTCGTAAATTATGATGGAGTTTCGAATTATGTTTTGAAAAGTATAGTTTTGAGAAAAATGCGTTTGAAAATTTCACACATAAAATATGTCCGAAAAACTGTACTTACATCAATACATGCCCGGCTGATAGGCTGGGCCACCTTCCTCAGCCTCTTTTTCTTGTCGGCATTATGATAATCACAACAATTCAGGATCACAAAGAAAAATTAGGCTGCTAATGTCTTGGCCACCTCCTTTCTGTCAGGTATTCACGTGCTAACCTGCATGCTGCTGTTTACATACAAATAGTAATGAGGCCACCCGAACCGAAGAAATCGAATCAGATAACTAGGTCACGCTTGCCGGAAGCAAACGAGTGAATGAAACATCAGCATGACTTGTTCCGATTGAAAAGTAGGCCGTGACCTAGCTATTTTCAGCGATGTAAATAAGGCTGGACATAATTCATGTTTCGCTTTCGGAAGATGCCGTCGTTCTGACATTTTCATTAGCTAGCCGATGAGAGTTTGACCTTGTAGAGGAGAAAATTTCCTTTCCAACGGTATGCAACAAGATAGGTCTAATTTTATTGGGTATAGACAAAATATGCGATCAAAACAGACAATTTCAGCCTAAATTCATATAATCAGCCAAGAAAACCGAGGGGGTGACCCTAATGAAATGCATTTTTGAGAGGTAAAATGGATTCTTTCACATGCGACCACCAATGCTTTCGATTCACAAGATGTCAAAGTATCTAAAAATAGCAATAACCCAATTTCGGCATTTTTAGCCCAAATCGACGATTTCAGGTGGCGCCCCCCCCCCCTTAAATCGTGCCCAAATTGGTTGAATGTGCCTGTGGAGGCCAAACGTGTATTTTGCCAGCCTTCAACATCTGAATGATGTTGGACAAAATTTGTTGAGCTCTGGACGGAGGAAACGACACAAGTACTACAAGATTGTTTTTACACCATTGACTGGAATGTGTTCTTGGACTCATGTACTGATATCGATGAACTTACTGAAACTGTGAACGCTTATATTTTTTTTTTTTTTTTGTGAAACCAACGTTGTGCAAACGAAAAATGTCTTGAATCCTAACAGTAAGCCTTGGATGTCTAAAGAGGTTAAAAATTTACTTCTTGAGAAAAAAAAAAACAACGTGCCTTTATGAGTCATGATCCAACAGCAATCTTAAAAGCAAAAAAGGAGGTCAAAGCCAAAATACAAGCATGTAAACTTGAATATAAAATAAAAAACAGAAAAGTGTTTCCAAACAAATAGTTCAAAAGAATGCTGGGCAGAACTGAAGAAGGTCACGGGTTACGAGTCAGTGTGTGTGGAGAATGGAAGTGAATACGGAAATGAACTAAATAGGTTTTACGCTCGTTTTGATTGTCATGATTTAAAAATGTACACAAAGAATTGAAAACATTGTTCAACACATCTGATTCAAGCACCATTACACTAGCAACAAAAGAGGAAGTTAAAAAGTTCTTCAAGATATGTAAACATTGATAAGGCGTCTGGGCCTGATGAGATAAGTGGGAAAATGATTAAGCTATGTGCTGACCAAAAGGTCCCAATTTTATTTACATTTTCATCATGTCCTTTTCATAACATTTGATTCCCACTATCTGGAAAACATCCGAAATCATCCCTGTTCCTAAAAAAACGAAAATTTCCTGCAATAATGATTTACGATCTGTTGCATTAACATCCATTGTAATGAAGTGTTTTGAAAAAAAAACTCGTGTTGCGTCAACTCTTGTCGCAGTTAAAGGATTATATGGATCCATTCCAGTTTGCTTATAGACACTCTAGAAGCACAGAAGATGCAGTTTTGTTATTTCTTGATAAGATATACCTCCATATATAGTACAAGAAACTATGTACGAGTTCTTTTTCTTGACTTTTCGTCGGCGTTTAATACACTCCAACCCCATCTTATGATAAGAAAACTGTCACATGATAAAATATGAATGTAAGTTTTGAACTTCAATGTTGGATATTTGAATTTCTCTCTTCTCGTCCCCAGTATGTAAAGCTGAACAACACTATATCGTCAACAATAGTGCTAAACTCGGGGGCGCCCCAAGGATGTGTTCTATCCCCTGTACTTTACACCACATGCACGAATGATTGTCGAATTTACTATAGCAATGTGCGTCTTATTAAATTTGCAGACGACACCGCCATCATCGGTCTGACATCAAATAATGAAGAGGACTATTTCAACCAAATATCATACTTTACGAAATGGTGTAATGGTAATTATCTGCTTCTGAATGTTGGGAAAACGAAAGAAATGATTATCGAGTTTAGAATCAAGAAGAGTCCCGTTGCTCCCCTGACCATTGTCACGAGATCACCCAAGGTTAGAGCGCTCACTCGGAAAATATAATTTTGGGGTCATTGTCTAGACTACTGACTACTTTTAAGCTACGTGGAGCACGAGATAGCGGGAGAATGAGGGAGTGAAAGGACGAGAGAAAGTAGTACTATAAAAGCTCGGTAAAAAGTTCAGTCGAGCAGCTCCCCAATGCTCGTATGTGCTTGCGCATGAGACGATATGTACGACAGAGTGATATTGTGACCGAGAGTGTGCGTTTGACTGATTCAGGCCTTCTCGTAAGTGTGTTCTTAAACTTATAGAGAGGATAAGATAGGCCTAGATATTTAACCTATGATGTAACCTGGGCTTAGAAACATAGCGAGAGTAATGATCTGATGTTAACCCATGTGTTAAATGAAATGCTGATGTGAACTAGGAGCAGCGACTAAAGAGCGATGCGTAGTCAGTGAGAAAGTATTGATGATATTATGATATGATATATATTACATGACATTGGTAATACTGTGAGAGTGAAATGAGAAGTATTGCAGTGTTAGCGTATTGTACTATGATGGGAATGTCGGGAAGAAGGTATTATTTGTACTTTATAAGTAGCTGGGAGTGCACGATAAGAATAATAGGAGGGTAGAAATAAAGACAGCATTGGAGGCATGACAGCCAGGGTATAAATGTCATAAATAATCAACTCCCTATTTCAGCAGATGGAGATTATCCTATTTTAGCAAGAGATTACTTAAATATGGTTTTATTACTAAAGGGTCCCAAGATGAGGAGCTCCGTGTCGGCAGACACGAGACCCGGCTTGTAGCCTTACGGTGTCAGTGCCAGCCTAGACTGTAATCTATGTCAGTGCCAGCCTAGTCGTGACCCCATGCTATGTCAGTGACAGTCGGGAATCTAAGGCGGTGAGAGTACATGAGGAGGAGAGTCAGGAATCTCGACCCGCACTTAGCCAGGGATAGCATACCCAGGTGCGGCCCCATCACTAGATCGAAGCTCTACCGAACGTATTAGTACTATCTACTTAGGTTTCCTGAAACCTTGATATTGCTTATTGAATGAGTGAATGAAGTGAGATTATGATGAGTGAGGTGATGTTATAGGGACCTCATAGGACCTCATAGGAGATACTTACTGTGGAGCCTTTACCCCAGTGGGAATTATAGGACGCAATTATTGTGAGACTAATTACTACCTAGATGATGGATTATTGCATATACCTTTAATTATTATTGTAATCTTGTATTCTTCCTTGTTGATAGCCTGTCGGGCTTTAGATTAAACTAGAAATGTATTGAATGATCCTCTTTTGTCTTTTATGTATGTATGAAGTAGTTAGGACGAGGGGGACCTCATAACATCTGGAGGGGACACCAAAACTTTTGTAGATTTGAAATTCTGTTAGATAAAATTTCTGTAATTAGAGGATTAGAATAGATTATATTAGATTAGAACATAAATAGAAATTAAATCATATTAGATCCTTTACGTCATTTTCAAATTATAGATTTTCATCACATGTTTTCTTACTTCACTCTAACTTTTCTCCTCATGATTGGCTGTCCCTAGGTGGAGTGACATCGCCAGGCGCAGGACGTTGGCCGGGAGACTTTGAGCGGCTCGGGGAGAGACAGAAGCAGACAGAAATAAGCTAAGTGCATCCCTTATCTAGCTCTTCTGTCCATTGCTGGAGTCTCCCTTGTGTTGGCGCTATTGCCTTAGCAAGCTTTTTCTTTTTATTCGTGTGTCCCTTAGTAGCGGGAGGTTGGGAGGCGTTTGGAATTTTGCTCGTTCCTCTATCCATAGTGGTGGCGTGAACCGATTCTCCCCTTACTTTTGTATTGGAGGAGTCGATTCCGCAACACCAGTGGTTATTTGAAAGAGTGGGGAACTAGCAACTTTCCAATTAGTTCTGTAGGGCTTTATATCTGTTTAGCTGTAGTGTCGTTATCTTCCATCGCAGTGTGCGGGGAAGACGTCTCTCTCGTCCTCTTCTTACCTATCTGTAAATGAGTTAAAGTCCGGTAGGCTTGTTTTCTTGGTTGCGTTAGTCCAGTGGCGTTACGTGTTTAGTCTCAAAATTTTTTTTCTCCTTATCTCTTTACACTAGAAAATATTTAGTTTTCATTACCTTCTATAATTTTGCTTGCTATATGATCACTACAAAGAGTGAATAATTCTTGAGTCGGTAGATTCAGGAAATAAGGTGAGTTTAAGTTAAGATTGCCTGCTGTTTCAGACCGACTAGGTTTACAGAGGTAACGTATTGTTGATTTACCTAGAGTCCATTGACTCAGGTTGTGCTTACAAGTTTCCATAACTTGCATATTTGATAAAATAGGTATCGTAAGGTAAAGACCTACGTGTAGAAGGGAAGAAGCCGTAGTATCGTCTACTGTAATCACTGTAGAGTGAAGTAGTTCGACTTGATTGTGAGTTGTGAAGACGGCGTAGCCCCAGAGTATAAGTTTTGGAGTTCTGAAAACTCCTAGGTGAAATCTCACCCGTAGAAGTCTGAGTCAGGGAAGAGACAAGTAAGATAGTAGCATATATAGGCTTAGGACGCTAAGTCGATATAAAGTAGAAAATAGCTACAGTTGAATTGAGTTTGAGTACAGTTAAAGTAATCTATTAAGGTGCACTAAGTATCGATTACCAGTAATTAGTGACAAGGAATATATAATCTTGTTGGGCGTAATTCCAACAGTATTGAGTCACTAACTTTAGTAGGTGTGGTTATACCAACCACAGTAAGAGTCCTTGTTGCTTAAGCCATAGATTTATCTTGATACACATTGGCTGTAACGTTATATCTTGACAGAAGTATCACTAGCAACAATAAAGTAAGGACTTAGAGAATATTACATTCTGTCTAGAGAAGACAGTGAAGATGGCTGAGTTACTAAAGTATCTAGAAGCAGCCAAGGGATTCGGCATCCCAGAAGATAAGCGCCTAGAATGGTGTGAGAAGAAGTTACAAGAAGATAGAGAGAGGGAGGAGAAGAAGCAAAGAGAAGATAAAGATAGAGATGAAAGAGCCGCTCAGAAGGAGATAAGAAAAATGGAGCTAGAAGCTCAAGAAACAGAGAAAAGGCGTCAAGAAGAAGAGAAAATGCGCCAACACGAAGCTCAAGAAACAGAGAAAAAGCGACAACACGAGTTAGAGCTAAAGAAACTCGAAGTAGAAAAAACTAAGCAACCTACACAAACTAGTGATAAGGGTTCTAACAGTTACAAACCAAAAATCCCAGCTTTTAATGAGAAAGTCGACCAAATCGACTCCTATTTACACAGGTTTGAGTTACATGCCACGACAGTTGGTTGGTCAAAACAAGACTGGGCTTGTTATCTAGCAAACCTATTAACAGGCAAGGCACTTGAAGTCTTTCACAGCCTTAGTGTTACAGACGCAAAAGACTATGACATCCTAAAGAACGCTCTTTTGAAGCGCTTTCAATTCACAGAAGACGGCTTTCATACGCGTTTTAGGACATGCAAACCGGAAAGTTCAGAGAACTTTTCCACCTTCGTTAATCGCCTAAAACAATACTTAAATAGATGGACTGAATTGGCAGGAGTTGTGAATAAAGACTATGACGGACTTTATGACCTTATCCTAAAAGACCAAATCTACAGCTCATGTCACCAGGACTTGGTTAGCCATCTAAAGGAACATAAGCCTAAAACTTTCAAAGAACTTACTGATCTAGCAGAACAGTATGCGTCAGCACACCCAAATAAACCCCTAGCGAGGACAAAACCAAATGAACCCTTTTATGCAAACATAGGGCAAGTTCAGGAGCCTGGAAGAGGCCGACAATTCGGACAGCAAGGGGAACGAGTCCCACGACCGCAATATCGGGGTGGGGCGTACAATAGAAGCCAAAGCGAGAATAACGGAAATCGCAGATATGGGAGAAACGCCCGGGACTATGGCGGAAGAGACCGTAGATTTCCAGAGAGACAGGGAATTAACAGTAACAGACCCTACCTTGACAACCAAAGACAATTTGGTAGTAGATCAAATAATGACAAGAATGAGGGAAAACAAGCATATAACGCGCAGACGAATGAAGCAAAAGCGGATATGGCCTGTTATAACTGCGGAAAAGCCGGACACATAGCCCGATGGTGTAGACAAAAACCGAGAACTCAGGCCGCAAGCTGTTGCATGACTACAGACATTCAGGACAAGGAAACCTTTAAAGTAACCAACGAAACCAGCGGCATAACGGCGCATGAATGCCCACGACTGTCAGCATTAGAAACAGGAGAATTAAAATTATATACAGGACAAGTAAATGGGATGAATGCATCAGTTTTGCGAGATACGGGTTGCACAACGATAGGCATTGCTCAAAAATTCGTAAACGATTCAGATCTTACTGGAAAAACAGCAACTTGCATCGTATTCGGGGGCGAGACAAAAACCTATAAACTCGCAAAAGTCGAGATAGACACTCCCTTCATACAAGGCACAGTTACCGCGTGTGTACTCCCCAACCCGGTAGCAGATATAATTGTTGGAAATGTTAGGGGAGTGAGAAAAAGCTCGCAACAAAAACTAGAGACAGAGTCAGTCGACTATGCTTGTATCGCCACTAGGGCGCAATCGAAAAAACAGGAAGATAAACTTGATACAACGAGCACTAAATTTGACATAACGTCTCAAGACTTTAAGGAAAAGCAAAAGAACGATGAAACATTAAAGCCATTTTTTATTAAGGCAACCCAGAAACAGACCGGCACGACAATATATACAGTGGAGAATGACTTGCTTTTCAGAAACTATACCAATAAGCAGAAAAGATTCAAGCAACTCATGATTCCCCAACCATTTCGCCGCGACATTATGCGCTTAGCGCATGACGCATCAATGTCGGGTCATCAGGGTAAAACAAGAACGAAGAAGAGAATTTTAGCGAAATTCTTCTGGCCAGGCCTTTACACTCAGGTTAATAGATATGTCAGCAGTTGCGACATATGCCAAAGAAGAGCTCCAAAAGGTAGGTGCACCCGCGCACCACTACAAGACATGCCCATCGTCACAAAGCCATTCGAGCGTATCGCAGTTGATATAGTGGGGCCGTTGCAGAAATCCGATAGAGGAAATCGATTCATTTTGACAGTAATCGATTACGCAACGCGATGGCCTGAGGCCATTCCCCTTAAGGAAACTACCACGGAACACGTCGCCGAAGCCCTTATGTCTATTTTCGCGAGAGTAGGCATACCGAAAGAAGTTCTCTCCGACAGAGGCCCACAGTTCGTTTCGGACTTAATGAGAAAAACCACGAGTCTCATGGGCATTAAACAAACGTTTACATCCCCTTATCATCCTCAGTCAAATGGATGTTGCGAACGCTGGAATGCGAGTCTTAAAGCAATGCTACAAAGAGTTTCAGCACAGAAACCAAGTGACTGGGATAGACATATCCCCGCTGTCCTTTTCGCTTACCGCGAGTTGCCGAACGAATCGACGGGCTTTGCCCCGTTTGAACTGTTGTACGGCAGGGTACCCAGAGGACCCATGGCAGTACTAAGCGACCTGTTCACAGGCGCCGAAATCGAAGACGAAGAGGTCAGATACTCGTACCAATACGTTATTGACCTAGGGAATCGAATCCGAGACGCGTGCGAGATCGCCCAACAGGCAGCGAAGGAAAAAGCAGACAAAAATAAACCCTATCATGATCAGGGAAGTAGACTTAGAACCCTAGAAGTTGGAGACAAAGTTTTGATCCTTCTCCCAAAGGATAGAAATAAATTACTATTGACTTGGAAAGGGCCTTTTGAGGTCATAAGGAAAGCTTCAAAAATAAACTATGAGATCAAAGTTAGAGGGAAAATCAAAACATTCCCCATCAATATGTTGAAAAAATACATATCAAGAGAACAAGAAGAACAGGATAACTTTTCTCATTTCGCAGCTGTTGCATATTCGGCAGTTATAGCAATTGATGATGAACAATCGGAGGAAGAAAAATCTGTCACAGTGGCAGTCCCTCCCCTTAAAGCAAAAGAAAATGTCCATGATGTTCACATCAATCCAGACCTTACAGCCGAACAGAAAGAACAGGTACATTTGGTCCTAAACCAGTTCAGTGACATCCTTACTGATTTACCAGGGAAAACTAACTTGGTCGAACATCAGATAAGATTGACGACGGACGAACCAATTAATGTGAAATCTTATCCAATACCTTTCCAGGCAAGGGAGAAAATAATCACGGAAGTGAACAACATGCTAGAATTAGGTATCATCGAACGGTCAGATAGCCCGTATTCTGCCCCAATCGTCTTAGTAAAGAAAACCGATGGCTCCACTAGATTCTGCATCGACTTCAGAAAACTTAACGCAGTAACTATTTACGATTCGGAAGCTATCCCTCTGCAGGAGGAACTCACACTAAAACTAGCAAGAGCACAAATTTTCTCCAAGATTGACCTGTCCAAGGGCTACTGGCAAATACCCATGGAACAGGAAAGCAAAAAGTACACGCATTCCAAACCCCCCTAGGCCTCATGCAGTGGAATTTTATGCCATTCGGCCTAGTCACAGCACCAGCAACATTTGCCAGGATGATGTATATACTACTGAAAGATACGCAAAATGTTATTTCATATTTCGACGACATTTGTCTATAGCATTCCTCCTGGCAAGGCCACTTAGACGTGCTAACAAAAGTATTGACACAGTTAAAGCAAAACGGACTCACTGCTAGACCAAGTAAGATGAGCGTGGGATTTGGGGAGATTGACTTCCTGGGCCACGTGGTAGGAAATGGCACACAACGACCAGAAACAAAGAAAATCCACAACATCTTACAACTGCAAATCCCAAAAACAAAGAAAGATGTCCGTAGTTTGCTGGGACTACTCGGATACTATAGAAAGTTTGTCCCCAACTTCGCACAATTAGCGAGTCCACTAACAGACTTAACGTGCAAAGGCAAACCTGATAAAGTACATTGGTCAGACAGTTGCGACAACGCACTCAGAAGTATTCAGCAGATCTTTTCTGCCGAGCCGATCTTACGAATACCTGATCTTACCCGCACCTTTATAGTTCGCACAGACGCATCCGACCATGGCATTGGAGCTGTTCTGCTCCAAGAGTATGATGATATCCTGATGCCATGTCTGTATGCCAGTCGCAAGTTAGTAGACAGAGAAAAACGCTATGCGGTCATAGAGAGAGAATGTCTCGCCATTATATATGCCATAGGCATTTTTTCGAGATATTTACTACTCACAGACTTCATCATAGAGACAGACCATAAACCACTGATGTTCATTAAATCAAATAGAGCGAAGAACAGCAGACTCGTGAGATGGAGTCTGGCACTCCAAGAATACCGCTTCCAGATTAGACCGATTCCAGGGGGCGCGAACTGCCAGGCAGATGTGTTGTCCAGACTAGTATAGGAGCAGTGGCGTCACCATGGGGGAGAAGTTCAGTTTTGGATGGGATAGCAGGGAACAGGGATCGCCATTGGGATGTGTCATAACCCCGAGTTATCCACTTGTCATTCTTCTTTCCCCATTGCCAGCTCTGCCCGCGGGACCTTGGCCTGCGCCTCGGGATGGATGACCATGTCACTAGGGAGAGTCAAGCATCACCCATACCTATGGAACATCATGTGGAGGAGAGTTTCAGGAACTATGATGACGTCCTACGATTGCATTGAGAAATGTTCTGCATAATTACCTTGTATGAATAATTTGTTATGTGATGACTGTATATTCCGAAATAACATTTTTGCATTATGTCCATTGCGTATGAATGAGATTTTGTAGGATGTATAAGCTCTACCTCGTGTGACATCAGACAATTTTTGGAGAATATTACCCGTTCTTTGTACTAAGATATCGTTAAAAACTGTA
>JAWQUT010001322.1:8327-19502 GCA_033807755.1 Ellobium chinense | reverse complement strand
GGGTGTACCGTGATCAGATTACCCCCCTCAATTATTACCCCCCGGTAATCTGATACCGGTATCAGATTACCGGGGGGTAGCTTGATACCGGTATCAGATTACCGGGGGGTAATAATTGAGGGGGGTAATCTGATCACGGTACACCCGGTATCAAAAGTTCCGTCTTCTAGGAATATGTTTCTTCATACCAGCTGCATGATATGGTGAATAAAAATTAATGGTGACATATTTGTAAAAAATAAAACCAGCTTTGAGGGTTCCTTTGGATGAATAGGTATTTTCACATTAGGCAAGGACATCATTTTAAACGGGTCATTCCAGCAATCGTCTTGACTTGGAATTACAATATATAAGTATAAGCCTAATAGTGTAAATCGAGTAAAATTGTCATAGTTACTTATTAAAAAATCTCAGCGAATTTCTAAAACATTTTGGTAGGAAAAGAATATCCACTAGCACAGATCACCAGTCTCTGTTAATTCTTAATGTTTATTGTTAATATGCCTGATGCATTCCTGACCCGATATTTCGAAAACTGGAACCAACTGACAATTTTAAGTATAATATTCCTACACTGTGTGATGCAAGAAAAAGTTCGCGTAACCCATGACGTGATCTGACATGGCCTGCGAACTACTGACCACTGGCGCGCGGTATGTGCGAACTGCAAAGTGAGTCTGCGAGTTCTTGTGAACCAATAAGATATGAGATGGCGCTCCGAAATTTTAACCAAAAAGACGAAATTAATAACGGAACGAAGACAAAGAAAAGACAGCCTTACAAACTTTATAAACAAATAAATTTAATTTTGCACTATCGATGAGCAGACATGGAGGCTAAACCTATTCTATCGAATTTCATGCAGGTTGACAGTTCCAACCGAATTTTAGACACAGTGGTTTCGGGGTTATTGCGTTCAAAAACAGTGTGCCATGCCCACGATCCATTCATAAAATTTAGATATATATCCATCCTACATTTCTCTGCAGAAGTATCACCTTACCTTAGCTGAGAGTAGATCACGAGAGCGGCAACCACCGTTTGGTAGTTCAAGATTTCATAGAAAATGCCCAAAGTGCTTAGCGATAAGGCTGAAAAGTCATATCAGTAGTCGATTCAGTTCTTATTCACTTTAATTTTATTGGATGCATTTAATCAAGAAACATTTCCCACCTGTGTTTAACGGGCTTTGGACCGCCTGACTTTTCTATGGCCGCAATAAAAATGTTTTTATTTTAATTGCATATGTAATCATTAATTTAGATACTTCACGAATTCACTACTTAAGTGCTCTAGGGAGCTGCATAATAAGAATTTTTACTTAGAAAATGTTCAAGCGGGCTCACGTAAAGAAACAGGCATCAACTGAATGCTGAATCTTAACATAATGATATGAATTATACCAAACAAGTGAGATTCAATCACAGATTCAAATCAGAACATCAAAAACAATGTTATTTGCAAAACAAACACTAACTTCAATGATCGGTAAGGCCATAAAAATTCTGCTGAGCAAGTTGCCCTATATTTATTAAAACACAGAATTGCAGTTCACTCATTTTTATATCAAAATGGTTGTATAAATCACAAGACAATAATATGTCTGATGAGGTGAATACCAATTTCATGTATAGATCTCAGAAATACAGCCATTTATGATTATTTCACAAAAATTGGTAACACTGGTAGAAACTAATCATAATGTGAAGCACTGATCCTCCCATAACTATCCCTAGATAGAAACAATAGTCTCTGCCAAACTTGTTGTTATAAGTGTAATAGTGGCCTTTGGAAGGGTGGGGCATCAACAGAGTGGTTTCAGTAATGTCAACTATCCTACCAATTCTCAATACAGTCGACTGACTTCAGATGTTAGCTTAGTGGAGTGGTCTTACGTCTCAATACAGTGGGCTGCTCCTAGTTTTCTATGCCGCAGACCAGCTTCACTGATGGATTGTCTGGTGGGGACGCATACGCGGCTTTTAACTTTTAGAGCTAATGAGAAATTATGCCATATGAAACAAACGTGCATGTTTTATGCCCAATTTACCAACCTCAGTAAACGTTCACTGCAGAATGTTGTTACGTCAATGATTTCTCATGTTACTGACACTGGAGCTGCTAATGTGATTTCTAAAATCTATGTTAAGCAAAGCAGTATACATAAAAGGTCAAACGTTTGGCTGCTTTCAAAGAGTGCAGTTAAATGCGAAATCATCACTGATTCTTGCCACTTCTCCTCTGAAACAAAGGTATGATAAAATGTTCCACTAACAAATTTACAACTAGATGATGGGCGGTGGCTGCCATTTTGCCGAGTTCCCACTTAACTAATGTCAAGAAGCTCCACTTATTCTGCCCCCCCCCCCNCCCCCTCAAAATCCCCCGCAGCTAACGTTAAGAAGCGAAAAATGTGTCCCTGCCTTTACTAAATCTAAACTGGTCTTGTCTTTATAATGATGCCTTCCAGCTCCCCACATTCGTGGATGGTCCTGCTCATCTTAAATGTTAAGTTCTCCTTGGTCTCTAAGATTTCTCATTTCTTGCATATTTGCATCCGTATTTCCAGCAGAAAAACATATTTTCTTCCGCTTCCACAATATGATAAAGACGATGACGTTCACAATCAGGGATAATGAAAGCATGATACTGAGACCAATAACAACTTCGAGATAAAAAACAACTCCCTTGACATCTTCAGCAGTAATCCTTTCACTGTTTACCAGACATGTTGGTGGGCAAACCGTACAGGCAGTTTTGATGTGGTTCTTTTCATCGATGTAAGTTCCAAAAGAACAGTTCTGGCATCTCGCTGAGCGTTTGCTGACATTCTTAAACTGATCTGGTCCACAAATCTCCTCTGGCACCTGCGTCACCTCTGGCAGCTGTATCACTGGAACTGCAGAGAAATGTTGAAAACACAATGCAACAATTTAAGATCAGACTACCATGGAGTCGTTTAAAAAGTGAACAGCACAGGACCGAGGAAAAGTGTTCATTTCAACTGGAATTGACATTAACCATTTTTTAAAAAGAAATCGAGGACTGAAGCAGTGTTACTGTATGCCTATCAGTGTTGCCACTGATGATGTACTTTTCCCCATCAGCAATAGTGACATTTCCCCTACATTTCCCTACGAACTTCTTTGAAGCAAATTTAGTAGAACAATCATACAGTCAGACAACCACACATTTTACACACTTTACACACCATTTCACGATTTTTCCCAACAACTTACGACTAGTCATTTTCCCCTTTGTAGGTGTCAAATGAAATAGTCTCTTTAAACAGTAAAAGATAAGGAAGGTTTAGAGTATGGGCTGCTGGGTATGGAGGTAACGAGCGGCATTCAGAAAGCGATGATAGTAGTGTTGTACACTAAAGTAAAAGTGAGTTGGTTTTTGTGATTCCGGTATTAAATGTTATCGAAACAATGGAAAGGTTGGACACATGCCTTCGATTTAGAGTTAACTTTAACCGAAAATCTTGGTAAGGCAGTAGGTTTCATCCTTATAAAATAAAGAAGAAATAGGCCTGGACCTCAGCACCCCTTAACTTCAACTGAGAACAGACTTCAAGCGAATTCACTTCTTGCGGATTCCACTCTGTTTAAATACAGTATATTTTTAAGAAAAATTAACACAGATTTATTGGAAGGGCATGAATGATAAACCAAAGAAATGATTTTAGTAAGATGATGATGATATGCTCCATTCTTAACTTGATATTTACGCTGATTTAACATGTCTTATTTAATTGTCACATTTATAAAAATCAGTTGTTTTGCATGACTTAGCTGACATTTATCTTGCAATTACATGTAGATCTACATGTATTCATACTGGGATATTAATTACTCACAAAAGATTTAAAGGGGTACATAGCTTTAAACTGAAGAAATACAGTATTATCTGGGTGACTTTTCACTTGGATCACTTATAGTAATCAAGAGAACAGAGCTTTATATCAACACTGCCTTTCTATAATAATGGACGGAGAACAGGACACGCAGTTTTTAACATAAAAACATTGAAACAGCGGTCACTAAATTCCACCATCATTATTAACCTGTACACATTTTGTGGTCAGAAATCATAGCATTTAGTCGTCATCGTCTGTCAGCCAAAGGAGCACATTGAAAGTTAATGCTGCTGACTTCTTTTCAATCCGAAATGAAGGAAACGGTTGAAATTTCAGGATTGGAAATGTATTTATCTTTTTCAAAAATTCAACGGACGGTGCATATGAAGAGTGCAGTCTTCACTGAACTGAGTAGTAAAAGTACCTAGAATTGCCAGTGGTTTGTAAAAATACTCTCAGAGACTTAAGATTTCATAACTATCATCGTGAAAATGTACTTACACTACAAACACTGTCTTCAGGTTGTAAAAACAGAAATTTAAGCAATTCTAGAAGGATGGTCAATACTGAAATTCTAGAAGAATGATCAAATACATCATGATGTTTATGAAAATAATTATGTCGTGGTGTGTTTCTTGGACTGCGCTGTGCAAGATCTGTTCTGTGAAAACTGATTTTTGTTTCTCTTAAACTGACTTTCTAGCCCATTCCTTATGACTAGGCACTTATCTATGCTTAACATTTGAACCCATGAGTGTACTTACATAATTCATTCTTTGGCAGTGACACCTTACACTTCGGGCCATCAGTCATCTCAACTGTCATATCAGGCTCAGGGCAACACACTGTATCATGGAGCTGATCACACCGTCTTCTTTCATACTTTTTATCTGTGGTATTGCAGCGTGTGCATGGTGAGCAACCAATTGCATTTTTCTTGTTGCCCATGGAAGAGTTGACGAAATAGCCCTCCTCACATCCAATGACAGGTGGGTGTGTGCTATTACACGGCTGGATGACGACTGAGTGTAATGCACCTAAAGGTATGTCACAGTCCCAGCATTTTCTCATGCTGTGGTAGTCTATGGACATGAACGTGTTCTCAGGACATGGCAAGCACTCGAAAGACGTATCAGAGAAGTATTCTCCAAGTCTACACAGCCACGGTCTTTCCCGACACACAGGGACACGACCATTGTGAAAAGCTACATCATAGTTCTCACCCAGGCAACATAATGAATCTTCATAGTCCTGACAAGGCAGGGTCTGAAAATATGGATACTGGCACTCGCTGCATTTCAGACATACACCGTTTTTTATGGAATCTCGTTTTCTCCTGTAGTAGCCAGAGATACACTTTATGACAGCGTCATGGGTGCGGTTACACTCTGAGATGAGAACCTCCAACTGAGGATCAAGGATCTGATAGAAAAAAGTAAAGAAAGTAAACCTATATTTAATCACGAAACCTTGATTTTATCTTCTTAGCTGTTTGCTGCTCCTTAGTGCAGCTGTTGACTATTTTATAATAATATTCAGAGCCTGTTTGCAAAATTGGGGATAGGGAACAGGCTCCTGCTTCTCTTACCTTATCAAGTTTCCCGCTGGAGAAGCCTTGCCTTTCCTCCACCACCTCCTCTTCTTTCTTCTTCTCCTTCTCCTTTAATGCTGGGAATATAGATTTTAGCCTCTCTCAATTGTCTACAAGAGAGTTAGCCATACGGCATTACCAACTGATATAGTTTTGATAATATTCAGTCAGATAGTGGCAGTCGTGACATCTGCGATAACGAAATCTGTTACTTTTCAGTTCAAGCCTGAGGGCTATCCATACTTCATGTCGCACTTCCAGCATCTTTTTAACTTTCAGCGCAAATGACATCCATTATCACCAAGTGACATTTCATGACATTGTGGGTTGTGCATGTACATTCGATCCCTCCATCCTCATAAGGCTGATGTACTCTGTCTTCGGTGAAACTGGGAATCTTTTTTTTCAGAGTTCCCTTCTGTAGCAGCAATAACTTGGCTCAGCACAGACGTATAGTAGGGAGCTAGGGTTGATCACTCAGCTACCTCTGAAAACGCCAGCCTATCCCTGTCAATGAATAACCCAATATCCTTTGATACTGAAGAAAACGAACGTTTATTTACAAAATTGGCACAAACTCTTATACAGCGCACATAACACCTTTACAATGATAGTGTACCCCAAAAAATGACCACCTTATCAAAATTAAGTCCAGGTGAACAAAATGCATTGTTAGTACTGTACTATCCAATCTTGGACTGCAAAAGAATTATCTTGAGGATATTAACATATCCAAAACTGATAACCACAAGGCTCAACTCAGAGTGGGTTGGATCAGCTCACAACATTTGTACCAAGATTATTTAACAAACAACGGCATCAAGATGTTTAACTCTAAACATAGCTTGTATATAACAGAAGTAATACGAGTGAACCAATACAACCAACTATATTGGAAGAGAAATAGCCAATTTTCGCATAGGTGTAGCTGACCTTTACACTGTCCAAGTAAACATTCAAACCTTCACAAAATACACTATCCTACACGACTCAGGAAGTCGGCGCTAACGTTTTCCTGTCCTTTCACGAGCCGAATCCTGAATCGGTATGATTGGAGAAATAAGCTCCATCTCAATAACTTCGGACTATCAAATTTGGCCGTGATAAAGAACTCCAATGAAAGATGATCGGTTTGGAGTACAAACTCCTTTCCGTTCAAATATAAAGCAAACTTCTTTGAGTCCCAAATGATAGCTAAGCACTCGCGCTCTGAGACTGAATACTTTGTCTCTCGAGGTGATAACTTACGACTAGCGTGTGCAACACGATACAGCTTTCCCTCGTGCACTTGCATAAGAATAACGCCCAGACCACGATCTGATGCATCAGTGTCCAAGACAAATAACTTGGGAACGTCAGGCAAGTGTAACACAGGTTTTGAAATGATTGCATTTATCAGAGCTGCGTATATATATGCTTTTTCCTGTGCATTCCTTCACTTGATTACATAAGGTTGGCCTCCCCTAAGTAGATCAGAGAGTGGCGTTGCGATGGGCGCAAAGTTTAAAACAAACTCTTGATAGAATCCAACTACCCCAGGAAAGGTTTTACATCATATTTGGTGTTAGGTCTGGGTGCATCTCTTACCTTGCATACACTATCTTCCAGCAGACCAACTGTCCCTCTGCCCACTGAATGTCCCACAAAGTTCACTTCAAATGTCCCGAAAAGGCACTTAGAGGANGGGGGGGGGGAAGGGGGGTCTCGCTATATGTCCAGTCTGGTCCATCCCCCGCAAGAGTTCTCCGAGGGTCTTCATGTGCTCGTCGAATGTTTTGGTGTGGATCAGCAGATCGTCCACATACGCAATCACATTGTCCATTCCCTAGATCAATGGCGTCACGATCCTATTCAATGTGGCCCCAGAATTCATCATTCCGAAGGGCATCCGTGCGAACTCACAGTGTTCACCCATGGTGACGAATGCCGCCTTGTGAATGTCCCCATCTCGGACTCTCACCTGCCAGTATTCCTTACTCAGGTCAATCCAAGTGAACATCTTCTCCTTGGACAGGTTCTGAAACACACCCGATGGGGTTGCTGTCGGATAAGAGTTGAAATGTGATCTTGTTCAGTTTTCTCTAATCGACGCAGACTTGGTTGGAGCCGTCCTTCTTCTTAACGAAGACGACTGGTGAGGTGTAGGCAGAACATGTGCTCTTACGAATAATGTCCAGTCTTTCCATGGTGCTCAACTCCTCCTTTAAGGAGTCGCGCATAGTGTAGGGCACCGGGTATGGTCGTTGTCGAACTGGCACGTCCGATATTAAGTCGACGCGGTGCTAACCTAGCCGGCAGCATCTGGGGAGATCTGTGAAGATATGTTGGTACTCCCGTATCACGTCCTCGAGTTGCTGGCGTCGTTCCGGAGTCAAAGAGACTAAATACTTTGTCTCTTGAAGTAACAACTTACGTCCCACAAGTGTCCCAAACTGCAGGTCCTTGTTACTCTCCCAGCTGTCTTTGTCAGCAAGATCTTCCAATGTCCCGATGCTGACGCCGTCCGGGTTGTAATCTTCGATGACAGTCATGCCAGCTGACTCCATAGGACGATCTCCGTCTATTATGACGACATCAGCTGGCTCCACACCAGTACTGCATCTGGCATCATCAGTGGTGGCGTAGCCATCTTCACGCGCAGTTGCGTCGATGCAGCGGTCTATTTTAAGGACTGTTTCCACAGCATGGTCCTCACTTGTCTCGGGGAGCAGGCTCCGTGATCGCAACGGTTGCCTGCGCTCTTGCTGGGTACATTCTCGTCTCCCTTGGAATAAACTTTTTAAGCAGATTAGTGTGCAAGATCTTCTCTTTCGCATTTGACTCTGTAGTCGTTGACGACGGAGACGATCTTGTATGGCCCTTTCCACTGGATCAAGAGCTTGGTGGTGTTGGTTGGTAAAAGCACCAACACCTCATCGCCTGGACAGAATTTCCTCTCCTTCGCCTTTCTGTCGTAGTAGACTTTCTGTCTACCACGTACCTTGGAGAACTCTTCTGTGGCCCACTTTCAGGTTTCCTCCAGCCTTTCACGCAGTTCCATCACGTACAGGTAACTGGTCTTTGTTTCCAGCCGCTCTGCTTCCTTAATCCAAAGCTGTCGGAGAATGTGCATTGGCTCCCTCCCTCACGGTCCTTCCATAAAGCAACTCAAATGGGGCGAACTTAGTCGATTCTTGCGGCACTTCCCTGTAAGCGAAATGCAATGGGGTGATGTAACTATGCCACTGCTTGATTTGCTCCGCGCATATCGCCGCGTGGTCCTCTTCAGCGTGCCACTGAATCTCTCTACAAGTCCTTTGCACATAGGGTGGTAGGCTGTGGTAGCCGACTGCTGAATGCCCTGTAGCCTGTTCGTTTCCTTCATGACATCCGACATAAACTGGGTCCCTTGGTCTGATAGGATTTCTTCAGGCAAACCCAAACGGCTATAGATATTGACTGGGGCTTCTGCCACTGTCTCCGCATGTATCTTCTTCAGCGGAGTTGCCTTCGGATAATGACTTGCGTAATCGACATAGACCAGAATGTACCGATGTCCATCTTCACTTCGAGGGTCAATAAGGTCCCACAAAGTCTACAGCCACTCGTCTGAACGGGACATCAAAAACTGGCATGCTCTGCAACGGTACCCTTGGGGTCGATCCCTTATTCTTCTGGCAGACATCACATGAATGACAGTATCATGACGTCACCTTCTACACTAGGCCAGTAGACGTTACTCATCACTACATCCTTGGTCTTCTTGACCCCGAGATGTCCATCTATGATTGAATCATGGGCAATACTCATCACGTATTCCCGCAGTTTTTCGGGCAGTATCACTTGCCTTATGGTCATCCCTTAGTTCAGGTCCTTGCGGATCCTGGACAAGATGTCATGTCGCCTTTCAAAGCTTACAGATTTGTTGCCCTTTTCCTTTGGAGTTGTCTTCTACTCTAACTTCAGGAGGTTTTTAACCTTTTGTTCACTCCCATGTGGCACTCCGTCTTTGGCACCCTCAGAGATGTAGACTGGCCTTTCTTGTTCTCCCGGGCCCTCGTGGTCACCGCTCCCACCATCACCTCGGTATCAGGGTCGCACGGGCCCCTAGCACTGTCGACATTCCCGACTATAGGTCGCAGATGGCCTCCAGGATGCACAGCGCCGTCATCCTGCCCGTCAGGCAAGGCGTCCTAGCATGGACAGTTGTCGATCTTCGCGATCAATCTCTTTCTGCCGGTGAGCTGTCCGTTGCTCACTAGCCTCCACTGCACCACAACATCCTTACAGCCGGTGTCTCTCGGGACATCCACAACTTGATCTCCAATCAAGCCCTTCACCACTGGTAGCCTCAGTTCCTCCCCGGATCTTCCGTCACTGCATAACCCGCATGTAAGAGACACTATGAACTGAAGCTTCCCGTCCTTTGCCACCTCTTGCACGTTGATGCTGGTGTCAGCCGCCGCCAGATCCTGCCCGGTTAGGCTTGCCTTGCCGTCTGTCCTGCTGTGTTGGCCACACCCTCTTAAGTTTGGCCTGGCTTTCCACAAGCGTAGCATTTCAAATCGCCCCTGTCGTTGGCCTTGCTGCACTCTGTCGCCTGCCTTGGCTTCTGGCATATATGGCAGATCAATGGGCTACTGTTTCTGCCGTTGCCGCTGGGTCTCTGTCGCGATGGCTGGCTAGACGGCTTGGTGTTACCGCTGAGTTGCCGGTTCCTCGCCTTTAGGAAAGCGTCTGCCAGGTTGGATACCTCCTCTAGCGTCTTTGGTATCTTTTCCCTCACATGGGTAGCAAGATCTGACGGACAGGCATCCATGAACTGTTCCTTGATGAACAGATCTCTGACGCCCTCATAGCTTTCCTCGGTGTTGGACAGCTTCACCCAGCGCTCCAAGTACGTTTAGATTCTGGTGAGGAACATGCCCACGTTCTCTCCAACTTCAGGCTTCACTGTCTGAATATAAGCCAGTAGCCATCCTCAGTCAGACTGTACCTCTTCTGCAGGGCCTCCTTGACTTTGTCGTAGTCCCTGGCCTCCTCGATTAACAGTCTGCAGAAGCAGTCCGGCTCTCCCAGTCAGCAGGGCAGACAGAGAAGTAATCCAGGTGGTCTTGGGCCAACCAGCCATCTCTCCGATCCTTTCAAAGCACAGTAACCAGCTGTTTAAGTCGTCTCTCCTGTCCTGAAATGCAGGTAGTTTCGGTCTCTTATAACTGGCTGTCGTCGCCAGTCAACTCCACTGCGTCTGCCTCTTGGCAAACTCTCGCAATTGTTTCAGCCATATTGTAGATATCCGTATATTAGTCCTCTACGAACAGTTCGTAAATCACTTCAGTATCTACGCGAATACAGATCCCCGAAATTCTCGCAGGTCTGATCGCAGAAACTCTCACAGGTCCGATCTATCCCAGAACTTCTCAGGTCTGATCGATCCCGGACGAGCCCCCAGTTTGTAGCAGCGATAACTTGGCTCAGCACAGACGTATAACGGGGAGCTAGGGTTGATCACTCAGCTACCTCTCAAAACGCCTGCCTATCCCTGTTAATGAATAACCCAATATCCTTTGATACTGAAAAAAAAACGAACGTTTATTTACAACACTGGCACAAGAGAGCCTAGCAAAGCTTACGAAACAAAAGTAATGCTACGCGACACCTAAACTTCAGCTTTACCACATTCCCACACCTCACACACTCACTCCCTTAAATATATTTATGTCCTAATGCTTCATATATATAT
>JAWQUT010001321.1:17573-33752 GCA_033807755.1 Ellobium chinense | reverse complement strand
TCATTATTATTATTACCATATTTATTGTTATTAGAGATAAACGTCCTTACCCTCCACCATCCCGAAAGCTAATTTTGTTAGAATCGCCGCTATTGGCTGGTCGGAAGGTGAGACAGGTATACTGTGACCAATCATTGATGGCTGCCATGATCTGTTGACGCTCGTCATTGGCTGAGGGAACAACAGTCCAGAAAATAGGCGCAGTTAATTATGGAATGGATGGGGCTAGAACAAGAGCTGCACGGCACAGACTGCTCTTATCATTACTGAAATGAACCATACGACAGAATGGTTTGGCACCCGATTTCACCCACGTTTCTTAGACACCTTTATACATGATCTAACCGACGCTTTTCCCGATTTTCTGCCTTGATATAAAACCCTTTCATTTAACATCAAAGAGTGTTTGTAGTTTCTGATAATTCTGCGTCAAGACAGAAAATCTTTTAAAAAATCCTTCATAGGATCATGCTTAAAAGTATCTAAGAGACGTGGGTGAAAGCTGGTGTCAAATAAATAATGCCATCGTTAATGGCATTTGTTCTAAGAATGTCACCCTTCAAGAAGAAGAATGCCCCATTCAACACTGCTTTGTGTAATTTTGCAGGAAATTCAGGGCACTCATGGGAAGAAGTTTCAGGCCATACTATGTGCATTGAAGTCTCTGGAAAAGGGGAGAGCCCCCCACCCTCCTTAAAATTTAGATTTATGCGTGATTTAAGAACAGTGACGTGGGATTCTCACACGGGCTGCTAATGGGTAGGATTCTATCTCGAAAAACTGGCAACTTTCGTAAACAAAATAAAGAAGCTGCCCTACCCGAATTTACGTATGCTGATTGGAGGAGGAGATAGAATGCCGTGTACAACCCTTAATTACCACGAAACAAGGTGGATTTCCCGGGCTTATCTCTATTTCTATGTAGATTATAGTGCCCCACTGTGGTGCGCACTGCTGGTTACTAATTTAGTACACTTTACATACAGGATTGCGCGCCAAAGTGCTAACTGGTGCACGTTTTCGTTGTTGAGGATTGTGATCTTAAAGGAAGACTGCACCGTCCTACAGATCATATTAAATCGCACGATACCATATTATTTTAATAAAACAGTCTTTCACGTGTCTGTCATAATGATATAACACCTCTACTGGCCCCAGACAACCCACAGGGTTACATTATCCAAAGTCCCAATTGTTACAACCACTGCGCGCGTGGCGGCCATAAGCTTACGTCAAATACGTTCTTGCCACATGGCCAGTCTGTCTAGCCAGTGCTCTGCGGACGGGTGATAGCATGTTGGTATGAATGTTTTAACTCCTCTGTGAACAGTAG
Organism: Ellobium chinense; assembly: GCA_033807755.1. NCBI lineage: Eukaryota > Metazoa > Mollusca > Gastropoda > Ellobiida > Ellobiidae > Ellobium > Ellobium chinense. Next base: position 32,419 of record JAWQUT010001321.1, on the reverse strand, counting down.
ATATGCCAAACAAAATCATGCTGAGGTAATAAAAATGCAGAATACTTTTTCTGGCTTACACTATCAAACTTTACGTCTAAATTTGTTATACCAGAACCTTAATTAAAAGCTGAATAATACATTGTCAGGTAGAGGTGTCTGTAACTGCTGGAACGTAAGTGACGTCAGCGTTTTTGCAGCAGGCTTCTGCTTATCGGGGAAAGGGAATAACCCTGGACGCAAGGGCCAAACCCGATAACTCTAGCTGTGCTAATTGCGTCATATTACATACGCGCACGGTAACAGAACGATGCTCTTTCTTTGCAAAATTGACTCTGAGGGCTCCATAGATAATTTTTAGAGAGAAAAAGTATGGAAAAACTGAAAATTATTTTTGATGTGCGCGTCCTACTTTAAGAAAAAGGTATCTTAAACTGCAGTTCTTTCTTGAGCATTAGATTTCACACATGTATCTAAGACAGTTCTATGCACATACTTATTGAGTCATTTAATATTTCTTGAGCTTATTCTCATTATGCCTTTTTTGAGAGACATCCCCTTTTTTGAGTTCCATATACACTAATTCTTGAGACATAAATATTGAAAAACGCTCTGTCCATGTCCATTAATGTGGTCCAGATACCCGCGTGAAATCTAGTTCTGGAGGAACAACTGTCTTTTGAGATAAAATATTTCTAAGATCACCACCCACAACAGAAAAAAAAATGCACTATTTAGCACTTTGGTGTGCAATTTTGCATGCAAAATGTTTGGAGTTAGAAATTGACAGGGCGCACCACAGTAACGTATTAGAATCTACATGGGGTGAGTAGTGGATCGCCTTGAGTAATGGTGAGCACAATCGTCAGTTGAAGTCAGTACCATGGTAAAAACGTAATAATTCTTACAAAATGTTCCTTGGGCAAACTCGTACGGTACAATTCTATTCGTCCAGCGACTGGCGCTGTTAACACCGGCGATCATACCGGCAGTTCTCTTCATCCGGTGACTCGTCCCAGAGGCATTTCTGTGGGAGGGAAATAAAGGCAGTTGTGAGGCAACTTATCTTTGTTGTCATCATCATCATCAACAACATTACGTGAATTATCAAAGGTCGAAACGTAAGGACTTCACAAGGTAAATCAACACATAGCATCAGTCAGACATGAACATTATCACCTATCGGTGTGTATAAACCCTCTAAGAGTCAACACAAACTTAAAGGAAAGCTGCATCGTCCTACAGACCATATTAAATCATACGATATCCTGTTATTCCGTTAAAATAGTCTAACAAGTATCTGACAACATGATAATGCTCTGCCTACCCCAGACAACCTACACGATTACGTTATGCAAAGTCCGAATTCTTACACCCACTGGGTGCGTGGCTGCCATAAGCTTACGTCAATGTTCTACCCGCACGGCCAAGCTGTTTAGCCAGTGCTCTGCGGGCGGATGATAATACGTCAACATGATTCGTTTACTTCCATTTTAAACAGCAGCTATGTCAACCAAATCATGCTGATGCAATATACTTGCAGAATACTTTACCTGGCTTACACTATCAAACTTCACTTTTGAATTTGGATCACCAAAATCTTAATTAAAAGCTGAATAATACATTGTCAGATAAAGGTGGCTGTAGCTGCTGGAACTTCAGTGACGTCATCATGATTGCCACAAGCCACTGCTGCTCGGTGAAGGGTAATAACTCAAAACGCAAGGGCAAATCCCGGTCACCCCAGCTCTTTTGATTGAGTCATATTAAACACGTGTGCGGTAACAGAACGATGCTTTTTCTTTGCCAGATTGTCTCGGTATGCATCATAGATAATTTTTAGAGAAAAAATATACTGGAAGATAGAAAAATATCGTTGACGTGCGTGACGACGTTTAAGTGCATGACAGGGAATGCTGAAAAAGAAGGAAGAGAAAAAAAAAAGAAGAAGAAGATGATGATGGTGATTTTTTTTCCTTTTTTCCTCTTCTCATGCCATTTCACTATTAGTTCATTTATTTTCTACATCTGGAGAAGGACGCCAGTCCCAAAAGTTATGTATTAAATTTGTTAAATTGTTATAGTTTTCTTTCTTTACTTATTTATATTCAGTGTGGAGTGTTTTGCAAATAATTTTGTTAATGATGATGATGATGATGATGATGATGGAGAAAAAGAAAATGAAAGTCTTACGCTGCCTTGAGTTCTTTACTTATTTATATCCAGTGTGGATAAGTGTTTTGCAAATAATGTTGATGATGATGATGATGATGATGATTATGATGATGATGATCATCATCATGGCCAAGTTCTGGCGTGACAGGGTAGAAAAAGTTGCTAATTTTTGTCCCCTCTGGACTAAACGATATATAGACGATATCGTGGTGCTCCTGGATTCTGACTTACGATTGGATACTGTTTCGATAGCTATCAACTCAGTCCACTCCACCATTAAATTTACAATATCCCTAGCATCGTCGTCGGTACCTTTCCTGGATTGTCTCATTCATATTTCTGACAATATGTTACACACGGATCTCTACTCCAAACCCACCGATGCCCACAGATATTTGTCCCCAACTTCGAACCACCCCAGACATGTCTTCTATTCAATTGTATATAGTGGATGTTTGCGGATCCGACGCATCTGTTCCAAAGATATATACTTCCAAAAACACTTACAACATTTCCGTAAGTACCTCATAGCCAGTGGGTACAAACCTAGGTTTTTTGAGCCAATCTTCCAACGAGTGTGTCTTAAGGACTGTGAATCCCTTCTTACACCCAAACAAAAAACAGAACAAGACAGCCGTATTGCCTTCGTGAACACGTTCCACCCCCAAATGCCCAAATTACAACAAATTCTTGAACAATACCGTCCCATACTACACGCATCGGAGCGTTTATCTAAACTTCTTCCGAATAAACCTTTAATCGCCCTGAGACGCTCAGCCAACATTGGCAACATACTTATCCAGACCAAACTCCAAACGATTAATTCATCATCTTCTCAAAGCATCCTCCAGAATGGCACATTCCCTTGTGGATCAGTCCGTTGCCTTACTTGCTCCAGCATAAACACCAGCTCCGTAATTACCAGCTCCGTTACTGGTCAATCATTTAAAATCCGCCAACACATCACATGCAACACACCCAGCATAATATATGTAATCACATGCACAAGATGTGGGACCCAGTATACTGGACAGACCACTAACTCCCTTCGCACTAGATTTAACAATCACAAGTACACTGTTAGAAAACACGACAAAGACACCCCTGTCGGGCTACACTTTAATCAGACAGACCACATGGGTATAGAGGACACGGCCATCCAGGGGGTGGAGATCGTTCACGACCGTTCTCTTCTGGACCGTCAAGAAAGCCTCTGGATATGGAGACTGAAAACCATGTTTACCTGTGGGGGATTGAACCAAGAGGAGCCTTATTTAGCTGGCCTAACCCTCACAAACTGATTGGTGTAATCAGCTACCTTTCTATTAGGCTATCTGCACTGTAGAGGGAGGGAGGGATAATCGCATAGAAGATGGCTGGGAGGGAAAGGAGAAAAGCGGGAGGCGAAAGGTACGAAGAACTGAGATGAATGGATGGAGAAGGGAAGAGAGAGAGAAAGAGAGAGAGAGAGAAAGAGAGAGAAAGAGAGAGAGAGAGAGAGAGAGTGAGTAAAAAGATGTCTCTATATATTTTATAGAGACATCTTTTTACTCACTCTCTCATATTTAGTTTTAATGATGATGATGATGATGATGATTCTTCTCAGTAGTCAATTAAACATGGTCTTCGTCATTGTCAGAAATAGACTGTAGACACAAAGGTTAAGACAAGCTGCTTCAAAATCTTGTTTCTCAAAGTGCCTGGGTTGGAAACTGATAAAAGAGAGCTTTCTTTGGGAAATCCCTAGATAATACTTGGATGCCTGTAAACTATTTTGTTGCTTAGATCTCTTCCTTTCAGTCATGATTCAGATTTATCTCCGAAAATTAATATAGCCCTAGTCAAGGTGTTCCGTGTTCATGATGATGATGATGATGATGATGATGATGATAATGATGGAGAAAAAGAAGATGAAAGTCTTACGCTGCCTTGAGTCGTTCCCATTCTTCCGTTGTGTATACCATGTCTAGCTCCACCCTGATGAGATCGTTGACCTCGTCATAGAAGAAGGCAAACTCCTGACCTGAAAAAGGTGTGAAATTATGGAGCTAATATGAACACTGAATTCCCTATCCCGTGATTTTTCGTACACTAGTTAGAGCGCCACTCTTCTCTTAAAGGCGGGTTAGATGGGAAAGAAACAGCACTGGCTGTAGTGGTAGAACTCATCACCTGTCCTAAGTCATATTTTTCAAGTGCTGATAGCAGCAGTTTACCATGAGCTTATTAGCTGGTAAAACATTTCATATTAAGATAGGATCTGTCACTTATGCACCTGCAGATGAAAAACTGCTAAAGCGAGTGTTAAAGACTAATTAAGAAACTCAATCAACTGTGAAAACGAAGCAGAACGCCTTAGAATTCCACAGACGTAAATAAATATAATTTGTCATTAATTATTATTGCATGCGTATATGTCTTTTACTGTGGAGCTGAGTGATAGAAAGAATGGACTGGATAACTGATTGATAAATAGAATGATAGATTGGATGGACTGATGTGTCAACTAGTTGATTGATATTTTGCTTTACTGAGTGATGAATTGTGGATGTTATATCTGTACTCTTGTTCGCTATAATGTATATCCATATACAACTTCGTGGTTTGGGCTTGTTTTTTCAATACACCTAGTTAAACATTGGTAAGTGGATTTGTCTGCGTTGTAGTTTCACGCTGTTTCACTGCAGTTACGGCTTTATTAGACCCTAAAAGGTAGTAATACTTCATTACATAAGAAATAAGATGCAGGGGTACGTCAGATACGACACTGGAATGCTCTTTCTGGTATGTGCGAAGTACTCGTACGTTCAAGTGTTGTTTGGACATAAGGGTTCGGACGTACATAATATATAATGTCATACGGGATCAGTACTGCAGTGCTCTCGGGTGGATAGACAAAATATTTTAAAGAAAGGAAATTTATTGTCCCAGATTTTTTTTTCAGATTTTTGTGCCGGTGAGCACTGTTGTCTCTCTCTCTCTCTCTTTCTCTCTNCTCTCTCTCTCTCTCTCTCTCTCTCTCTCTCTCTCTCTCTCTCTCTCTCTCTCTGCCCTATCAAAAGTGATATTCTAGTGAGGTTGGCTTGAGTTGTAAGCGATCAGGGCAGCAAAGTCTTCCAGTACTATCATTAGCTCCTAGATCTAGTCTAGCTTGGAACAGAGTTTGATTATAGTGTAATAAGTCAGTGGAAAATTGGCGTCGCCTCGCCAATAGTGCAAAGGTTTCGCAAATACTAAGTCACTTAATTCACTTAATTATCTCAGCAGTTTTAATAGCTGCATGTAAATGCATCTCAGTGGACTGACACACCCTAGAAACGTCACCAGCAAGATTACTGTATTCTATATTTTTTTAATACAAACATCACTGATTAATCGCGAATAGGTCCGATTAATCAGAGTCATAACTGACAAGAAAAGGTATTTTTCTATATAAAAATCGCCGGATAAACGCAAGTTCTTTAGCTCACAACTTTCTTCTCCCATGAGTTGCGAGTAAGCTAGGTCGAAAGTAAAATAAACCTGGAATACCCTAAAGAAGAGCAGTTTCATGAAAAGAGATCTAGGTCATCAAACACTAGGAACGTCATTTTCTCCAAGCTCCCCATAGAGCTGAACACTAGCCTCGGCCTATGTTATACATCGATTTGCACTTTGAACCCCAGCCTCGCCAAGTGGCCTCCGGTTGATGACGTGGGCGGTTATCGGACTCAGAGCGCGTCGACGTCCACGCGCAAGATCTGAAGATGCCTATATACTGGAAATTGCAATTCCTTTCAAGTGGCTGCATGCTATACAAAGGAACGAAGTATAGATCTGTTTATGGATTGTACCTAACGTAATGGTGTTGCTTCGTGGCCTAAGTCCATAAACATTAACCTTTCTATTAGCTATTATGTTCCAGAGGAGTTGCGATTTAGAGAAGTCGGGTATCAATGCTTACTGGAGGAGGCCGCGTTGGAGATAATTTCACCAATTGACTGGCCTTCTGTTTGACCAACCGTGGACGAAAGACAAAACATCGCCTGTAATTAATGTTGATTCAATATACAATTATTATATTGGGAAGGACTTCCATATGTGGACCATCCTGTAACATGCAGGGAAAAACGAGATTGTAAGATTTGAAAACAACCGCTTTTCTTTCTTTGTGTATTCCCCCCACAAAAGAACCAAGCTCCTCTTTTTTTACACCACCCCATCAAAACAATCCCCCTTCCCCCTCCCCTTCAGAGTGTTTATTGCTACAGATAAGGAACATGTTGTGAGATGGCCCACATATGGAAATCCTTCCTTACATTGTATCAAGTCTGTTTTAAGAACAATGAACATAACTCTTCTTCTGCTGCTCCAGCTCTTCTTCATCATCTTTATCATCACCATCATTATTATCGAGAAAGAGGAAGACATAAGAGGTCATATTTTGTATAAACGTCTCTTGGTGTTTAGTAATTAGACGAAGAACAGTAAAACTGAAACCGTTCTCTAAATGTCATTAGAAAGTATCTAGTTAACTTCTACAGTATAATAACCACATACAAATAAATGACACCAACGTTTCATCCGTCCTCGAGCTGCCATTGCATTATCAACATTATTATCGTTATAATCAGCACCACTGTCACCACCACTGTCACCGTGGGCCTATCTGGTTGTGGGAACGTTTTCCAATGGTGTTCAGTATTATACTACTAATATTATACTACCATCATCATCATCACTACCACTACATTGTTCATCGTTAACATTATCAACATTAATTAATGAAAGAAACCAATAGGCCAGTTAAACATGGCCGTGTCGCTACACACTTTAGCCCCGCCCAGTAACATACTGGGGGGCAGAAAGGGCGAGGCCATAGTGGTGGAAAGCGGTGGTTGCTAGTCTAGATCTAGTTTTGTTATGTTTATCAGCGGTTTAATCTGTTTTTAATGTTTAGATTTTACTGAACTTTTATCTAGTCTAGGTGTAGTTTGAGTAATCTGTGTTAGTGAACAAGTGCTGTTATGAGTTTGTGGAATACTTTTGATAGTTCCCGTGATTCGTGATGCCATGTCTTCACCAGACCGCTATATTGACACTCTATGCGCTGTAGATAGAGACTTGTATATAGCTAAACTGACGTTTGATGACGGCAGCTTTTTTTCCAGATCCATTTGACATTGATTTAGCATCCTGGGTTTGCAACCCAAAGAGCTGGTCCAGTCTGTCATATTTTGATATTATCCAATATTTTGTTTATGGGACAGACCTATATTCTCTGTGCCAAACAAAGGCATACATACTACTGAGGTGTCATTGAATAAATAGTCCAGTTTAGCCTAATTCTAATTTGTTGTTAGACTAGTCCTAGAGGGCTGGGCACCAGTCCTGCCCAGGGCTGTAAGTGCTTGTTACTGTTAGTGTACATCTGTCTAATCTAGTCTAGAGTTGTTTTTTTGTTTTTGTTTTTGTTTGTCTCTCAAATCGATGGAAACTTAGATCTAGATTTAGTGAGGTGTGGACTGGAAGTAAGAAGCTAAAATAATAGGGAAAAAAAGGACAGATAGACCTGGGTCTCGACTTTCGTTCGCTAGACCAGCAGGCGACTTAGACTAGATAGTAGCCCAGTTTCAAAATAATGGCTGCAAACACGATCGTGCTTAGAGGGCTGCCAGAGCTTCAAAGACTTTGTTGCTGCTGCCCGATTGATCGCTGTTATCCATGCATTCCTCTTTTCAATAGGTTTCGATGGTATTCGAAAAAATGACAACCCGCAGCCTGCTTTCACGCGATTAGCGCATCCTCTCACGCAACAAGAACCCACCTGGCTTAAGGCACTATTGGTTTCACACCTACCAAACCACCACTTTCTGCCCCCCAGTTATTCTCGGGACCTTGACCTTGTCGAGGCTCCGCCCAGTTTGACTGGCCTATTAGACAGGTAATGTAGAATGCACGAGAAGAGAAGGTGAGGCTAACGTAAACCTATACTTTAAGTTTATGAAGAAATGAAGAAGAAAGAAAGGTAAAGACAAGAGATCGAAAAAGAAGCCAGGGATCGACCCTGAAAGCACCATCACTATCATCATCATTATCATCATCACTATCATCATTTGGAACACAGATACAAAAACAAAAAAAGTTCTGTCCAAATCCGCGAAGAATTAAGAAATAATATTTATAAATTAAAATGCACTGATATAATGATATAAAATAACTACTGATTGTTCTGATCGAAAAAGTGATCCTTTTCAGAATAAATATCATCAGCATCACCACCTTCATCATCATCATCATCATCATCATCATCACAACTACAGCTTACTAAAAGAAGCCATCCAAACCAGCCGACACCAGCAGCCGCAGTATGTGGCTCAGGTCCTCTGATTCCCATCCTGACTGATGCAAGTGATGTACCCAGTTGTAAGGAAATACCTCCTTTTAAACATAAACAATTTTAATTTATGATATAAAACTGAAATTTTTTAATTTTTTTTTTTTGAAAACATGTTTAAAGGCCCGCCCTGGAGTACACAAAAGAAGCGAAAGAGGCTTGATGGGGCATTTCACCAACTTGAGTTCAGTCGCACAGTTCATATCGGGCAGCACTATTTTTCCGAATTTCACGAGTAAAACATTTCATACGGCAGAGAAATTTGCGAATCGCTAATTAATTAACAGTCCCCCAGAACGTAAGGGTAAAAAGAATTGACTTAAAAACTTTTGTGTTTGAAATCTGAAAGCAACTCTATTTAAGTAGAGGCAGTGTCCACGGCTATTTGTAGGTGAGGCTTGGGCCTGTCGTCCTCGCGGTAACGATCGGATGTCGCAACTTTAAGAAAATCAATGAATTGAGTTAAAAATGAGGAGCATTTTGCCAAAACTGGTTACGTCCACTTTTCGTTGACAAAGGAATTGGTAGGGTGTTAAGAGATGATGAATTTCTCAATGAATTCATGCAAACATACACAAGGAGAAAAATCTGGATGTCTATTGGAGTTACTACATTTGACAGTAAATGAAAATATGTGTGGGTGCTTGGGAAAATCTTTTACATCTTTCCAAATGTGAAAATTTAGCTATTAATAGAATATTATTAATCTGCATTCATTTCTTAACATTTTGCACTTCATTTGAGGTTCTGGTATTCCAAATTCAAAAGTAAAGTTTGATAGTGTAAACCAGAAAAGTATTCTGCATTTTTATTGCCTCAGCATGATTTTATTTGGCATGAGGAATTAAAACATTCATACCAACATGCTATCTCCCGTCCGCAGAGCACTGGCTAGACAGCTTGGCTATGTGGCGAGAACGTATTCGACGTAAGCTTATGGCCGCCACGTGCGCAGTGGTTGTAACACTTCGGACTTTGGATAATGTAACCATGTGGGTTGTCTGGGGCCAGCAGAGGTGTTATATCATTGTGATAGACACTTGAAAGACTGTTTTATTGGAATAGTAGGGTATCATATGATCTGTAGGACGGTTCAGTCTTCCTTTAAATGACTCTATGGTCCCTCATGAGCAATAGTGTAGAGCACAGACTGTTCTCGAAGAACCAATGCGATGTTTAATGAATGACCCAGTAATAAATTTTATTCCTGTAGAGAAAACAGACATCGAAGCACATGTATATGATCTAATTGACGTGCCCATCAGATAGTAAATTTCAGGTTAGATCGCAAATGCTGCGAGAAGGTAAGGCTTGAATCAAATACTACGAGGAAACAATCTATTGCATCCTTGTTATGGGGAAAGCTGGGTCCAGCTGTGTCCATAACCGCTCCTTCCAGGTTTCTATGGCCTGCTTATATCTTTTAGCGAGCCAATATGAGGATTAAGTCTCATAAATAAAATAAATAAAATAAATACGACTTTATTTACCCCGTAGGGAAATTGTTTTACAATGTCATACAGTGTTAAACATCTCATTCATAATACAAACACATATAACAATACACATCATACATGTAAATACATAATATTACAAATGAACTGCATAACAGAGTCATTGCTGGTCGCCAGCGGTGCAGCGCCCTGGTCCCCCCAGCTCTAAAGCCAGGTACTCATTTACACCTGAATCGAGTGAGGAAATGGAAGCAAAGTGTCTTTCCCAAGGACACTACAACGTAAACCGTCCAGCTCGCGAGTCAAACACATAAACCTTAGACTTGAAAGTCTTCAGTTTCTGAGTACGACTCACAAACCGCACGGCCACGCTGATAACATTCGATTTTTGGAATAATATGAAGCTTGATGTACGTATACTCATTAGGTGAAAGAAGTTTTAATCCAGCAGCATTGTGGCCAAAAACAAAAAAAATACTTATCTAAAAAAGCAGGGGTGGTGGTGGTGGTTTGGCGGGAGGGGTGGGGGGAATGGAAAAACTTTAAAGACAATTGTGTTTAAATAACACTTTTTTTATTATAAGAGTCATCAAATTTGTTTCACAAGAATTTACATTAATTATTATTAACTATTCGCCACCCCCACCCCTCCTAAAAAAAATCAGTATACTTGTGTACAGATATGATTTCACTCATAATTTCTGCAACAAACAGGAGTTCGATTTCAGATGGCCGGTATCATACGTAGGGCCTGTGGCTGTATGCATTAATTTACTGCGGTAGCCACGGGAAACTTCCAAAACATTATTGGTGTTTACTGTGGTCAACGCAATACGTAAACTAAAATAAGTTTTATGCAAACGGTCACTGATCTTTCAGTTCTTAGTCAACTGACACAAGCCTTATTTTGACTAGCTGCAAGACATATTATTATACGACCTGTCCGCTCAGATTTGTTCTTGTATATATATTCTCAAAACAAAGTACGTCTTGTTGCATGAGAAAAACATGCTTATTTTTTAAGGTCTACTTAAACTCGGATTCCATCTGGGTAATGATATAATAGAATATTAAGCATACGGATCCTGTCTATATCATTCTATGATTAATTTCCTAGAAACATTAATTTGATCAAACAAGAAGATTATCGAAACAGTAAGTACGAAACAGTAAGTATGATAAGTTGGGATTGTGATTCATGGCGTAAGATGTCTTTGCATACCAATTTCGCGTCAACAACTCACAAAGCTCTATCTCTGTACCATGACAATACTGTTGTCTGTTGTCCAATGGACACCAGAACGCACGAACATGTCATGCTGCTCTTTAATACTCGTTCTCCTCATTAGCAACGTTACTGGCATTTCAAACTAGTCAACACCCTAATTTCTGTCAGCGCCAAGGTGACGTTTATAGCGGGTTCACGCGATTGCAGTTTTCGCTCGTATTTCGACTGCTAAATATTGGAACCATAGCTAAAGCACCATTTTGCACTTTGGTGTGCAATGTCTTTCGTCCATTCCAAAGAGAGCTGCACCAGAATTGCACATCACAAGGTTCCAGCATTTAGCAATGGAAATACGAAAAAAAAAAGTGAACTCATTTCTCATTTATCGCGGTATTGTATGCAAGCGACGATAGCTGTATAGCTCCAGCCAGGCGCCATAGCCTAAAACATAAATATCTTGCAGCAACTTAACGGAGATTTATGTCACCAGAATAGCAACTGAAATATCAAGCTCTAAGATGATTGGGACCAGCTGGTATCAAGGGAAAATCAAGAATAGTTTCCATCCACAAAAATATAGCGCACCAGGGAAAAAGATTAGTACTTTTAAGTAAATTTTGATTTTTTTAGTGAGGTATAATTAATGACTTCTTAAGTGAAACGGTTCTTTATTAATCTCAATTACCCAGTAGTTTTCTCCACTGTATGGGCGTGATATGACTATGATTGGGCCCAGAATAGTGCAAAGTCTTTTCCACTTTATTAAAATACAGACATTGAGATTTTTTTTATCATATAACAATGTCAATATCAAACGAATCCGAGAATAAAATAGCTCCCATACAGAAAAATCTTTTGCTTTTATATGGAAATGGTTAGTAATTTTGGATAAATTTTGGGGTTTTTTTTTTGACAACGTGAAACAATTCTTCTTTAATCTCAATTTTTCCGTTGTATGGGAGTAAGTCCCTGCAACTTCAATTGACTATTTTTGGGGGCCGAAATGTTGCTAAGTCTGTTTTTATTTTCCACTTTATTAAAACACAGACATTGGTCTTTCTTATCACACTATAACATGATGTATGTAACCACAAAGCAAATTAGCCTCGGTTTGTCTACTGTAAAACAAATAAACAGTCTTACTAATCTAAGCAGCAACGGAAATTTGGAACAACAAACAACATTAACAAAAATACCTGCTGTCTCCGGGGTGTCTCTGGACAAACGTGGAGACATTAACACTTCTTTTTATACTAAATTTTGTCCAATTAACACACGGTCAATTATACAGAACTCGTTGGCTAATAACAATAAAGCAAGCTAAAAACATCAATCTGTTCTGCTTGATAGCAGTCTGATTAATCACAATACAATGTTACGAGGTCCATCCCAAAAATAAGTTTCCCTCCTCAATAACTCAGAAACAAAATGATCAAGAACAATGAAACTTGGCATAGCATACCTTCATTTTATGATCTATAGAACGTAGCAACCGCCATTGTCTATGCATTTTTGCATTCTCCGCAACCAGCCGTCAAATGCAGTGACGTAAGAGACTTTGTCCAGCTGTCTGATGGCTGCTTGTGTCGCAAAAATAATGTCTTCTTCTGACTCAAATCTTTGGCCCCGAATGTGCTCTTTCATTTTTGGGAAGAGCCAAAAGTCACACGGGGCCGGATCTGGAGAATAGCGTGGATGCTCCAAAACGTCCCACTCGTATTGGTCCAGCAGCTCGGTGATCATCCTGGCAGTGTGCACAGGTGCATTGTCATGATGGAAGATGACTCCAGATTGCAGGAGCCCAGGTCGCTTTTTTTCTGATGGCTGGTCTCAGTTTATCTTGCAGAACATTTTGTAATATTGGGCGTTGACAGAGGTGCCGACAGGAACTGGCCATCGCAAATGATACCGGATGTGTCGAAAAAGAGCATGTGCATGATCTTCAGAGACCCCCAGCTTTCGACGTGCTTTCTCTGGGCGAGGTTCATCACTGTTTCTTCACTCAGCAGACTGGTTTTTTTTTTGTTTCTGGATCCCACGAATAAACCATGTTTCATCGCCTGTGACAATTCGATCTAAAACCTTGTGGTGCTCTCTTTGAAATCTGTGGATGAATTGTCTTGAGAATCTCACTCTTGACTCTTTTTGGTCTGGCGTCAACAAATGGGGAACCCATTTTGAGAACATTTTCCTCTTAGCAAGTTTTTTCGTAGGAACCCGGTAAACTAAAGACTTTAAAATGGGCACTTCACCAGCAATCTCTTCACATGATTTTCTCCTGTCTTCAGCTAAAGATTGCTCAACAGCGGAGATTCCTGCATGTCCACATGCTGTGAGAGGCCGCCCAGTCCAGCTTTCATCATCCATGTCCACGCGCCCTTCTGAAATGGCTCTCATCCGTTTTCTAATAGTTTGAATGGAAGGAGCATGGTCTTCTAGAGCAGTCAGAAGATCTGTGTGTATTTCAGGGGCTGACTTGCCCAGAAGAATTGAACATTTTATGATTACCCGAATTTCATATCTCCAGAATGATTCCTTCATTTTTTTGAGCATTCATCATGCCAGGCATTGTGATCTAACTGTCAACAGGAAAAGGAAGCTCATTTCAGATCCGTTCAGCACTGGTGCACAAAATTTTACAGGGAATTTTTTAAAGACTCAGTGTACAAATGTGCCAAGTTTCATCAGCCTGTCACAAGCCGTCTTAAGTTTATAAGGTAGGGAAACTTATTATTGGGATGGACCTCGTATATGTAAGCGCAACATTTACGAAAAACACTTCATAAAGAAACAAACGGTGGTAATCAATCTCACCCTCCGTTTGAAGGGCAAGTTTTTCTATTCTATCATAGATTAGCGATTAAGCGGAAGTAGTTGTAGCTTGATTAAGGGTTTCCGCTGACGTAGCAAATCTTAGTCAGGACTGTAACGATATACACGGTAATTAGAGCTGTAAATAAATGTCGCGGCACAGAGCTAATCATCACAGCTGTAAAGACTAAAACTTAACTTATGTCAACTCCTTTATTACAAAGGCTATGATTTTTCCGAATATCTACACTCATGGGTACTCACGATCCCAGTATCTTTGATACTCGATATGGATGCTTTGACATTATAGTGACTCCCTGACAAAGAGCAAAGGTTAAATACCAAAGTCCGCAGGGTGCTCATAACTTCACACATCGAATTGTCGCTTGAGTTTACAATAGCTTTGCGGTATCGACAACATCGAATAGCCAGATTTCAAAAACAAGTGCTTGTACTGAGAGCAAGTATCGATATCGTCCGAAGCACACATACGAGCACGAGTACGAGTTGAGTTTATTAGGCATTATGCCAATTCACAAAACTTGCCAACAATTACAGTAAACAATAATACACTCCTGGTTCAATAATCTCATGATCTCATTCATACACTTGCTATCGCTCATTTGCCCGTGACTTACTTGCGGTTCTTGCGTTCTCGTCTTTCTTTCTCTCTCTTAGTCGCTCGGTCTCTCATTCGCTCACACAACCACCTCCTTACAAAAAGGTCATCACACACACACACACACACACACACACACACACACACACACACACACACACACACACACACACACACACACACACACACACACACACACACACA